>JALPQI010007108.1:0-52718 GCA_025490895.1 Thaumatotibia leucotreta | reverse complement strand
GTTTTAAGAAGTTTTTAATTTTGTCCTATATAAAGTACTTAAGGGTGCTTGAAAACTTGTGAAGGTTAAAACCCTAGAACCAGATTATAAATTATTTCTAAATTACTATGTGGTCAAGAATAAAGTAAGGATGTAAAAATAAATTGATGGTTCTTCATATCGTTCCAAAATTTTATGAAATCGCGTTTAAAAATAAGTCTGTTTTTTATTCAAACGTGTATTCTATGTAATAACAGATGAACGTTCTGTACTATTTTCTGTCGTGACTATGGGTAGTACTTAATACTTAGATTTACTTAGACTATTGTTTTCGAAATTTCTCACAACACCTTCTGAATTAAATGTACGATGTAAGAAATAATTAAAAAATTAAAAATATTGTATCCCTACCTTTAAACATAATTGCATAATATTTAAAACCAAAACCATTTAATTAGCAGAAAAATTCTTACCAGTGAAGCTGTTTTCAGTTGGTTTTCAGCTATTAAAACTGAAAATGGCCGCCATCTTAAGTCACATGTTTATCTCAGAGTCAAGTCGGTACTTTTATTCTGATCTCATCATGTGACCAATCACAAAGCACGAAAAAATTAAATTATCGAATAATTAAAGATAAAAACGATAAATTTATTTTAGTTTTATCTGTTACTACTGATTAAATTATAAATTCCATTTTCATTTGACACGCCGTGACAATCAATTGACACACTTTTACAATCTATACTTACGTAATAGCGCCCCTGAAAGTTATTATAACCGACTTTAAAATAATTATTAATTATCTAATTACAATTTATATTTAATTCTCACTAATTATACTGTAATTACAATTTGAAAGTTACAATATTGTACGCACGTGATGGCGCCTAGGTTAAAATGGCGGGACACGGTTAGTCCTCCGTTGTTATATACGTTCACACCTGTTACGTCACACCTGTAGCATTATTCATATTTTCTTATCGGTTTTCGACCGTTTACGGGAAAAACGTCCTTAAGATTCATGTTCAAGAAACGTAAACGCCCGCGCTATGAGACGCTTCACTAAACCGTTGGCGCGAAGACTTTAGTTTTAAATTAGAATGTCGCTGGATGCGTTCAAGTTGAGCTTGCAACAGTAGGCTATTTACACTGTTTAGAGCTTTTTAGAGTTCCGTGGGTTAGAATGAGATGGTATTATGCGGATCGTGTGTTACAAATTCGTGGACCCGTTTGAACAGCGTTTTGTTACAGTACTGTTCTTTTGGAAACATTTTAACTTTGGGTCTAGACGGTTTGAAAATCAGATAGAAGTTTACGTGTAAGTTACAGGGTTACGGGCAGACATGTTCTATATAGCAATTTTATGTCGCTAACTCATGATATAAAATTAAACTTCACGAATGAAAAAGTGACACGCTGCTCTATTTCGCCATGGTCAATAACTATTTAGTAAATTCGCCCATTCACGCAAAAGTGGAACCCGTATTTTTTTTATAGTTATATTTTACTTTCTAGGTATTTCATTCTCCCTTATGAAAGAAAGCTAAATCCATCAAAGCAATGTGACTGACAATGATTAACAATATGTATTCAATAATTCAATATAAATTGTATTATTTATACCGCTACTCGACATCAAACGTGCTTTTTGTGTGGTCCCAACGCTGGCCTAATGGTTAGGAACTCGAATGGCAACCCTTGAATTTTTGGCAGATTTAAGCCGACTACTCACACCTGCTGCAGGGGCAATACCGGTCGCACGGCGGTTGGACCAATTTTAGGCTGTCTATACACACTAGCCTGCCGTTCAGTGTGTAAAGATGCGTTCAAACCAAAAGAGCATTCGCTGTTCTATCCCCCGTTCTACGAAATCAACCAATCACGTTTTGTGTAACGATCGAATTTCGTAGAGTGGGGGGTTAGAATAGCGAATGCTCTTTCGGTTTGCACGCACCTTAACTGCACGCATATCCACGAGAATGCCTCCTGTATTGTCGAAACACCAGAGATGTTTTTATCCCACATGTGAGGCCAGTCTTTATAGATAGACGTGTGTAACCCACGTCATGCTCTTTTTTTATTTTTGTCCACTCCGCTCGGTTATCACCAATGAACTGACTGGAATCGCCCCATTCCTACTACACACGCAGCATCCTTGCAGGGCGGTAGACACAATCTAGGGAGCTAGGAAGGTCTTGCGCCCTTGCCGCCCTGCCTCAGGCCCAATATAAAAATTGCTCCTGCTTGCCTACACACATCACAATAGGGATGATGAGATGACTGTAGTTAAAATAAATTATTTAACATTATGCCCGACATACTGCCCCCACAATCATAATCGCAGTAGCTAGTTTTGAAGTGTCAATCAATTGTTTACTTTATTCAAGTGCAAATTATGTTCTGGTATTAATTAACATTTTCAAACTAGTTACTGCGTTTATGCTTACGGGGGCAGCATAATAAACGAAGAAATTATTACTAAGAGGTAGCTGCCCATCATCAATCTTTTATCAAATAATGGTCAGTGACACTTCGATCCCTTAGTCGACTCTTACGACACCCGCAGGAGGAATTGGGGTGGTAACAAAAGTATTCTTACTGCCGTCGCCACACGGCCTATCATCAGGCCCCTACATCTTTCACCATACTATTGACAAGTGTGACAATTGTAAAATATCACTGTTTCTGAAGTCCGTGTACTTGTTTGCCACCAACATAAATGTATTATTAATATAATAGAATAACGTTATTACACCGTTAATAAACTACTTTTTATTTTCCGTAACCCGTGATAATAGTCGCAAGGTTTAGAACAATTTTCATTAAATCTTGACATGAGGTTCGGCTTATCGGAATTTCGCTACAATTGTCGTGTTTTTTATGACAGTCGTAATTATTTCGTAAGTACTTATTTACTGATGATTTATAAAAGCTCCTGCACTACATTTTATGTTGGTGGCAAACAAACGCACGACCTTCCTCATGGTAAACGGTAACTATAGCCTATAGACGCCCCGATTAGAAACAGTAAATTTACAATTGTAGCACTTGTCAACGTGGTGAAATACATAGCAAATTTAAATGATATGTTCGTTAGGTTTCTTTAGAAATGTAAATGTATATTATTATATATTACTTTCGACCTTTTAAGTTATATATGTTATTATTATATGCATAACATATGGGTCCATATTGGCACTTATACAATTTTTTCTTCGAATATTTTTACTAATACCGTTTTTTACTCATAATCATCATTACTCCGAAAATTTTATCTCATACTTTTTTTCTTACTAAAAATTATACTTCTACCTACAATGTTCATAACGATTTTTATTTCGAAATTTTATCCTCCTAAAGTCGTCAAGTAGATTAATCTATACTCATAAAGTTATTTGAAATAAATTGTTTACTTATAAACATTTTCCCATTAGGTTCACTCTGTTGTGGTATAATTCTTTTATGAATAACATAAACTATGTAGTCATAATGGGCTTTGTGCAGAAACTGTTGTGGCATACTCAACTTTAGCATATTTCTTTGTGGCAGATTTCGAGTTGTTCGAATATTATTCGAGCATAATTTCGATGCTCCTATTTATGATGAGGCATAATCTGGATGTGCATAAAAAGTATCGGCATAGTTTGTTTTAGCATAACAGAGAAGGAATAATTACAACCTCTCAATATAATCGAGGTAGTAGTAATATTTTGTACGTTACTTACTGTGTTACTGAGCTGAGTACTTTGTAGGTTGCTAAAAAAAAAATAACCTCGAAGACTAAGGCGGGAGCAGAGCTCCCGCCTTAGTCTTCTAACCTAACCTATCCGAGTCGGATCTGCCCCGGAAGGTTTTGTTCGCTCGCTTCGCTCGCTCACTGCAGAAATTTCCGCCCTCACAGCAAATTCTGCCTGACGAAAAAGGCAAGTTTCGAACATGCAAAAAAAAATGCAAATCTAATTTCTATCTTATAACACTCGGCGTAAATAATGATATGCCAAGATAGTTTCGGACAAAATAATATTCGAAATATTGTTATTTAAACCAAGTGATGTTTCTGTCTCATTAAGTTAATGCCAAAATAGATTATACCAAGTCTGTTATGTCCTAAGCGTTTCGGACAAATAAAGTTTAGAGGGAACCCGTTTAGTACAGTACCTACTCTGCCACAACCTGATTTGTGCAGGTAGCTAACTAGCTAGTTTACAGTAATAGTACGATTGATATTTAATTAAACAAAAATAATTCATACATAAAACCAGTACAGATAAAAATAAATACCTATAACATTAGAATATATAGCATAAAATAAGTATAGTGAAAAATTATATAAACATAAAAGTTAGTACTAAAAATATGTATGAAAAACAATATTATGAACATAAATAATTCTATGTGATGATAATTATGAACAAAGATTATTCTAAATACCAATCATTATGAAGTTAAATTGTATAAGAAACATTTTCGGAGTTCCAATAATCTAAGTTGCAATTTTATAAATACTTTGGCGCACCCATAACATATAATAATAACATATACAGGGTGTTCCACGAGCCACTGAAAACCTTGAACGGGGTGATTTGGTAGGTTAAACTGAATAACTTTTACTATGGAGCTAACCCAGAAATCTCAAAAAAAATTGCCTTTTTCATATAAAATGTCGTGATCAATCGGTCAAAATGTATGAAAAAGACATTTTTTTTTTTAGATTTCGTGATTGGCCCCATATTAATAGTTGTTCAGTATAGCCTACTAAATCACCCCGTTCAAGAGGTTTTCAGTGGCTCGTGGAACACCCTGTATATGTTATTATTATATGTTATGCATGTTATTATTATAAGTCTCATCAAGTGAAATGTAAAATTTCTTTTGTGATTAAATAAAACTATGAAAACGGATAAACTCGCGTATATTAACTAATTTTAACTTCATTCCGACGTTTCGAACACTTTACAGGGCAGGGTTCGTGGTCAATGGTCATCCGCAGACCACGAACCCTGTAAAGTATTCGAAACGTCGGAATGAAGTTAAAATTAGTTAATATACGCGAGTTTATCCGTTTTCACAGTTTTATTTCATGTGTAATCCTCGCGGTAACCGAAGAAAATTTCTTTTGAGATTAATACATTCTTTAACCTGAACGTGGTGAAATAGGAAATGGCGATCCACGAAGGCCATATCATTTTCAATTAATATAAATGAAGTTTCATTAAACATAAGCCTCATCAACGCAAGATGTTCCCATTCCCAATCGTTATCAGATAGCGAGAGCAAACGCGCTGTGCACACAACGCGAGATAGTGCAGCGTAGGCGCAGGTGCGACTCGCAGTTTCAATTGTCGATCTGATTCGTTATTGGGTGCCTCGATTACAAAAAAAAAGTTAGTCAGCCTCCGTAGCCTAGTTGGTACTTTGGTAGTGACCCTGCCTACGAAGCTGGAGGTTCCGGGGGCATTATTTGTGTATTTATTTATCGCGATTTGGGTTCTACTTTTCACTTACGATCAGGTGGAGTGGAGCCACTTTGTTGTGCCAACGTTATTTTTGGGTCGGCAACGCGCATGTGACACCCTGAGGTTGCAGGCGCCCATAGGCTACTGTGACTGCTTTCCATCAGGCGGGCCGTATGCTTGTTTGCCACCGACGTGGTATAAAAAAAAAAAAAAAAAACATATATTTGTTCCTTGGTCATGGCTGTATATGTATTTAAGTATCTATGTGTTATATATAGGTATATCGTCGCTTGGTACTTATTGATATTTATTAGTTAAAGGCCCTTAATGAAAACAAAATTTTACGTCTTAATTTTTGTATTCATCATCATCATATCAGCCGAAAGACGTCCACTGCTGAATATAGGCCTCCCCAAAGATTAACACAATGACCGGTCCTGTTGTGCCACCCGCATCCAGCGGACTCCTGCGACCTTCACCAGGTCATCTGTCCACCTTGTGAGGGGCCTACCCACGCTGGGCCTTCCAGTATGTCGCCGCCACTTGATAGCCATTCCGCCCCAACGGCCATCGATTCGACATGCAACGTGCCCCGTCCACTAGTTACGACACAACCACTCCAGTTCCAATTTTTGTGTTACGAAGTAGCATTTCGTGTAAGTATCGACCTTTGGCACTGTAAAAGGGGCGACAAATTCAAAGATTCTATGAGCAATCGACAATACGAACCTATTGGTATGTTTTAAATTTGCCCCCTTTTACTACTTCCGAAGGTAAGGAAAGGACAGAGAATACCATATAGTTTGTATGACTAACTTTCGTAACACAACTGACAAGATCGTGACATTTGTTTTGATTAAGGCTTCGGTATGTCCTGGCTACGATATTGGTCAAAAGGTGCATGCAGACCAAAAGAGCATTCGCTGTTCTAACCCCCTACTCTACGAAATTCGATCGTTACACGAAACGTGATTCGTTGATTTCGTAGAGTGGGGGATAGAACAGCGAATGCTCTTTTGGTCTGCATGCACCTTTAGGCGACCGGCTTAAGGTGCGTTTAAACCAAAAGAGCATTCGCTGTTCTAGCACCCGTTCTACGAAATCAACCAATCACGTTTTGTGTACCGATCGAATTTCGTAGAGTGGGAGGTTAGAACAGCGAATGCTCTTTTAGTTTGAACGCACCTTTAGCGGAAAACCATACGTGCGAGAGGGAGTACCCATATCGGCATCCCGCTCCAACTCATGGATTCTGTCGCCGCTGGTCGCCTTAGACCAATGTCGTGGCCAGGGCGTTAACTTAACTATGTACAAATGCAATCGATCCTTTAGGACACCCCATATCGTAGCTATACTGACTTAACCTCTAGCCGTATCATGAGCTGCCGCTGCGTTATTAACGCGAATTTACTTTCTACGCTGGTGGTAGGACCTCGTGCAGGGTCCGCCCGGATAGCTACCACCGTCTTACCCGCTTAACTTAACCTGCCGCTAAATAGTTTAGTACTGTGTTCCGGTTTGCGGGTAAGATAGCCGATGTAATTACTGGCATAGAGGCAATCCATCTAAGTCCTCGTGGTAGGCAGCGCATAGGCATAATTTTAGGGAGTAAATAAAAAAAAATGTGCAAACTGTATTATATGATATCAGTAAAGGTACATTCAGACCAAACGAGCATTCGCTTTTCTATCCCCCACTCTACGAAATCAACGAATCACGTTTTGTGTAGCGATAGCGATCGAATTTCATAGAGTAGCGGGTTAGAATAGCGAATGCTCGTTTGGTCTGAATGCACCTTATTATATCAAATGAAAGAGCATTGTGTGAATTTTAAATAGGTACCGTAAAGTCGGATTAGATTAACTACGGGCAACAATTTCCCACCCAAGGTTCCTTGCGTATAGTTGACAGGAAAACCCATAAGAAATCTATAGTACCTACCTATCAATTAAGCCGACAAAGTGGTAGAATAAAATGTTGAAAATTTGTGCTCGTGCACATGTTGCACACGTATGTGTGTGGCTCAGCCTTTACAGGTCATGGTGAATGTTAAGCCATAGGTAATCATTCAGCTGCCTACTGATAAATTTAAATCTTAGTCACTTCTTTTAGTTCTTTCTCATATCATATCAAGTAAGTATTATTTGCTCTGGTTTTAACACACGGTCACACAATAAAATAAATAGTAGGACGATTTTTAGGGTTTCGTAGAAAACTAGGAACCCTTATAATTTCGCCATGCCCGTCTGTCCATCTGTCCGTTTGTCCGCAGCATAGCTCAGTGGCCGTTAGTACCTACCAGAAGTTAACAATTTGGTACATAATGTACATATTAATCACGCCAACAAAATGGTAGAACAAAATGTAGAAAAATATTTTATCTTGGCTACCTCCCCTAGTAGTAAAATGGGGATGATATTGTGTTTAGCGGTAGTTCTAGGTATATAGTGGTATCGATGAATAGGACTTTAAAAAAAGTAAGGGTCCCATAAGATTTTTTTTCTAAAGTCAATATCATCGGAGATCGATCACCGCTCCAGAACAAAAAAATGTGTCCGGGGGAGACTAACTTTTGATCCGTGGCTTATAGAATACTTAAAAATAAAACTGCCCTGCATGGCCCGACATGCTCTTGGCCGGTTTTCTAGCATTGGATACGAAAATAAAATTGATGTGTTCTTTTATTAAAAATATTTATTTAGAAGTATTTTTCTCATAGTGTTTTTAAGTTTTTTGTTTCAATAGTTTTTCAGAATAAATTAACATGTATATAGTTTATTCATGAAACTGATGTTTTCTTACTGACATTTTCTGGAAAATGTGCAGTTGGAAGGGTCCCTCATTGTCCCATTAAAAACCGGCCAAGTGTGAGTTAGACTCTCGTGGAAAGGGTTCCGTGCGTTCACGATTATTGAGATTTACTATGATATTTTAAAATACTAGGTATGTATACTTGTATCAAATTGAAAACTTCTAGTACTAACGGCTAGGGAGCTACGCTGGGGACAGACGGGTTACGTTTTTGCCATTTTGGCTATGGAACCTTAAAAATGGCATTCACGTGATTCCAGTTCACCGGTTATAAAATTCACCGTATTTTTGCCTGCCTGCATTGATTTAGTAAACCCAGGGTCTTTTTTTGTCGTTATTTGCCATGAAAAGAGAAGCAGTAGGGCTTCTTTTTCATCAGACGAACTGCAATCGAACATAATAGATTGATCAAGACGAACGCTAAACAAAATGGCGGCTAGTTCACACACGGCCCGTGCACGTGCTGGTCTGGTTCGGTCTGTGTAACCAAATTTACATGGTACCTAAATGCCCCATGTTAGTTTAAAAACTTATTTGACTCCCACTGGCCTTAAGCATTTATTCTAAAGGTGCATTCAGACCAAGCGAACATCCGCTATTCTAACCTCCCACTTTACGAAATTCGATCGTTACACAAAACGTGATTGGTTGATTTCTTAGAGCGGGGGCTAGAACAGCGAATGCTCTTTTGGTCTGAATGCACCTTTCTGGCTCGCGTTTTAAAAAGTTACTATTTACAATTTAGCTGTTTGGCTCTCTTTCTACCCAATATGTGCGTGCATTAGAGAGGCAAAGAACGAAATTGTAAAATGTAACTTTATAAAATGCGACCCTGTTGGCTGAAGGGTGTAAGAGAGATTTTCTCCAGCGGACGCTCCGGCGATAGAATGAACTCCCTAACAAAGTTTAAAACTTTAAGTTTTCACAAGGAACGCCTGCATAGTACAATACCACAAAACTTACAATTACAATTACAATTTGACAAGTGTCAAGTTACAAATTTGTCATAATACAAGCGTGTGTACCACAAAATTTACAAGTTACATATTTGTACTGGAAAAGCCCTACAAATATGTAAATTGTAGCAATAATCTACAATTTATTGTACCACAAAACTTTACATGCGTTACATATGTTTTCCGGAAAATGTACAAAGGACCATGCGTCAAAATTGCCCCAAGACCAACAAACATGAGAGTTAGATCATTAAATAGGTCTTTAACTTTACTTCATTTCATTATATGGGCACGAAATCGAATTCCATTGCAGAACTGAGATATTCATATATTTGTCAGCCTGAATACGAGCTAATTCAGTAGAAAACCTCTGTAGATTTAGCCACTAGTTTATTTTGGTAGCTGCAGCTACCAGTGATCACCTTTATTTTGTATGTAAAAAAAAGGCTAATGTCAAAAGAAAAAAGAAACTAAGCGAGTGAGGTGGTTAACATACAATCACGCGTGCACAATCTTTTTTTTACACACTTCGATATCCTAATGATTAACAACCAGTATCTCTGATCTATGAGATATTCATATTTTTGTCAGTGTGAATACAATCTTCACACTGACAAATATGAATATCTCAGTTCTGCAATGGAATTCATCTTGGTGCCCACAGAATGAAATGAAGTACATTTAAAGACCTATTCAGCAATGTAACTTTTAGCTGTGTTGACTTTGGGGCAAAGTGCCATACAAAGTTGGGCATGGTCCTTTGTAGTTGACAATTGTTTTGTGCTACATTAAATTGTAGTAACAATTATACATATATGTAGAATTGTAACTATAATTTGATATTAATTTCCACGGTTCAGATTTAATTCGTTCTTCCCTCTAACAATACATTTATTTAATACATCAAAATACAAACATAATAACAAAATTATACACTTAACCTAACAGAAATACAATACCCTAGAAGTCTAAACCACCCTGCATCGTTCCCGGCCCAAAGGTGCCCATTACGCTCGCCGCGTTACCGCGTTGAACCGCAATGGACAGCCTTTGAACGAGGAACGACCCAGAGCGAGGATCGAGACCCCTCTCCCTGAAACGCCTACCCACCTGCCTCAAAAAATTATTTGCCTCGGAGCACCAACATCCCGTGACCTCGACCGCCAAAGCTACAAACAAATAATTGTTCAGAGCAGCATACTTCTCCCGCTTTTCAGCTGCTGCCAACTCCGCTGCAGCTCCCGCAACACGCATGGTCCGGCCAACATAAGAGGCAGCAAAAGTGCTGACGCACGTGGCGTCCCACAGTAAACATTTGCCCTTTTCCCACGGGATCAAGGTCAAACCATCTGGCCTTTTGCCGTCAGACCGACTAAGACCCCGAGGCTCGAGCACACAGGGGCCGCCCGCCGAGACCAACCCCCTGCGCAAGATATCATTCAGGGCATGGTGGCGCGGGAATCTCCCTACACAACGTCTACAACTCAAAGCGTGATGGCCATCGCTCTCCACCATCGCACCGCAGACGCAAACATGCCGTTCGCAAACACGACAACCCAGGCGAAGAGCAACAGCCACCCGCATAGAGTCGTTATCAAGTAGGGTTCCCAAATGGGGGGAAGGGAGGGCATGAAGCCACGCACCTGAATCTGGCCTTGACACAGCATTCAGCCTCGCCCTATCCACACCCGTTGCACCCTCCAAGAGGCCACTAAAAACCCGCTCCACCCCAACGTCGTCCCACAGGCGCTGACTATCGAGTCTCTCTGGCACAGACGCACTAGGATTGAGAGCCTGCCAGGGTCCCGTTTTATAAAGTTACAAGTTACAATTTTACAAGCGTTTACTGGCAACACTTGCCCCGTTTTTTACAATTTGCGTTTTATAAAAGTACTATGTTACAATTTTACAAGTTACAGGTACAAGTGCCTGTAGCTCAGCCATAGACAAAAATACAGGAGTTTAATAGTTTTAAACTCGTAATCGAACAAGTGTTTTATAAAAATATTGTAAATAACAAGTGTAGGTGTGGTAGACTTGTAACAAAAACTGACGTACGTCTTGAGGCCTGTAACCGCAACTACAAGTGCAATTTTTCCAGTTATTTCGTGTGCTACAGACGTTTGCTCGTAATACTGTTGAAATTATTCGCTTTCTGAGAGATTCTTCATAGTTTTGGCCAACTACCACGAACTCCGATAACCGCAAACGACGATTTGTCTTTGTCACTTCTAACAAGGCGATATTAGAGTGAAAGAGAAAAATAATCGAAATTTGCGGATTTTCGAGTTTGCGGTAGGGCCGCTGACTATGACTACACTTTTTTAGGGTTCCGTAGCCAAAATGGCAAAAACGGAACCCTTATAGATTCGTCATGTCCGTCTGTCCGTCTGTCCGTCTGTCCGTCTGTCACAGCCGATTTACTCGGAAACTATAAATGCTACAGTAACGAAATTTGGTAAGGATATGTGTTGTATGAACCGCTACAGGATTATGATACTAAATTATAAAAAAAACCATTGGGGTGGGGGCCCTCCATACATGTAACTGAGGGATAGAAAAATTTTTTTAGCTGTATATAAGCGTGTGGGGTATTAATAGAAAGGTCTTTGAAAATGATATGAAGGTTCATAAATCTCATTTTTATTTAACCAAATCGTTTTCGAGATATCAGCTTTCAAAGTCTGAAAAATGTGTCCCCCCCCCTCTATTTCTTAAATTACGCGATATAAAATTCTAAAAAAATTATATGTTATGCACATTAATAAACTCTATCAACGATTTTTGTTTTGATTAAATTATCTCTTATAGTTTTTGAGGTAGGTTGATTTAACTGTATTTTTTTAACAATAAATTGATAATGGTACGGAACCCTTCGCGCGCGAGTCCGACTCGCACTTGGCCGGTTTTTTTACTTAAGTCTGGAGCATAAGGTCTAAAGTTGTATATATTATTATATTTATTCCCTTGACTGTACCCCGATAGCGTTGACCGAGACTGTTTCAGCTCCTAATAAATTTGGACTTTCGAAGTCGGACACCGTACGACTTCAAAGAGCGAATGAACTCCACACAAATTTAGAACATCTCTCTCATCGTTTTGTTCTGCGGCCCCTCTGCGATTTTCCCAAATTTCGAGGATTTGTCTTTCTCACTTGAATGTAGCCTTCGTTGGAGTTACGGCGAAAAATCTTCGAAATTTACGAATTTTGAATTTCGCGGTAGTAGGGCTGATATTCCATCAAAATAAACATACATAATCTGTGGATACGATTATTTATGTCAGTTTTTTATTTTTAAATAGTGATGTCCGTCACGCCTGTAGATGTTACTTGTAATCGAGATTTACCATGGTTCATTACAATTGTAAATTTTTGTGTGTATTTATAAAACACCTGTAATAGTTCATAGTGCATTACAGGTTCCTGTAACCTGTACACTTGTAACCTGTAATTTGTAACTTTATAAAACGGGACCCTGGCCGCCAAAGCATCAGAAGCGAAAGGAATAGAGACCCTGCTACCATCCAACGACAATAACTGAATTGTAACTACAAATTAACAATTCTCTCAATGCGTGTCACACCCTCTTACAATTTTATATTATACGAGTCATTACATTATCATTAATTGCAATATAATTAAATTATAATAAGTTGTTAATTATTTAGCGACCTACTCTGTGTGCTAAGAAATGCTTCGTTCAAGTAGCAGTGATAGTGAAGAAGAAATAAATGTGAGACGTCCTCGAATATATCGAGAACGCATAAATTTAACTTTGACCATAACGGATTTTACATTTAATGAGCGATTCAGAGTGAGTAAATCTACTGTCAAATATCTCCTACAGACTATTTGTGGAAATCTTAGACATCCCACGCGAAGAAGTCACGCTCTTGATCCAAAACAACAGTTATTGACTGTTTTAAGATGGTTAGGCTCAGATTCCCAATATCACGTCACTAGTGATGCTCATGGTGTTTTAAAAATGACTATGTCTCGTTCTATTCACGCCGTATGTACACAAATAGTGGACAAATTACTAGGAAGCGAAGTAAGATAAGATAAGAGATCATTCTATAAATGTAATGGTTGTCTGTGGCCCAAATTTAGAATTTTTTTACGTGAATGCACGATGGCCTGTCTCCGTTCATGTTTCGCGGGTGTTAAGGTGCTCATCGTTATGTCAGCAATGAGAAGATGGATGGAGACCTTTCCCCAATGCTGTTCTATTGGGAGACAGTGGATATAGTTTGAAAAACTGGTTAATAACCCCACATATTCCAACCCGCATACCAAGGAACGCTGCATTAGAACGATTTTTAAGAGCTTTCAGGTCGATGAGACGAATGGTTGAAAACGCACTGGGGATACTTTAAGAAAAGTATCCGTGACTTAACCACTTAAGACTTCAATTTCTTTATTTTCATTTATGAGGCCTAAAACAGTTAGTTTGTCTTGTAAGTTCATTGTAATCTCAGACGTAAGTACGTAATAGGTTATGTCCGTGGATACTCGTATATCGATATCTATTCCACTATACATATATACCTACAAATATAATTTAATGCAATTCTACAATTCTAACTACCTTCAAACTTAAAGAGGCGAAATAAATTATGACATAATTGTAGTTGTAACATTACAATTTTTCACTTGTATATTTACAAGTTAAAAATCCTACAAATATGTAGTTGTCGTGACATACCTTTATTCTTTGTGGTACGCTTTAAAAAAAGTGACATATTTGTTTACCGCAAATTGTAACCGTAACATATTTGTAATGATTGTGGTACATTTTTTTGTATACAATTTAACAATTTTGTAGAATTGTACACTTGTAAAGTTTTGTGGTATAGGGTGGCCTACTACCGCGAAAATCGAAATTCGTAAATTTTGAGGATTTTCAGGCGTCATTCGAATTTCGTTTTTCGCGGAGGGCCGCTGTTTACGGACTTCCCAAGGGATGGAACAGATGGGTTGCCAGCTATTAAACCAGTGAGAGCATAATGTTGATAATGTACCCATCGTAGTCCACAGGTCCACAACATCAGCAGTTGCTCAAATCACTGATATGATTCATGTATGTACTTAGTTGTTATACATAAGTTAAGTACATTAATTTAAAATCAACAACGGTTTTTTTTTCACTTCCTTTCTTTTCGTGCATAATGCGTATACATACAGCGTTGGTATTTGATACGGGCGAATAATTAATCCAGCTATAATATCTGATCCTACGAGTCGTATAAGATAACCATTTCGTTAAATTTTGTTGTTGATTAGGTGTAATGATTTTTCTAAAGTGCAACCCAGCAGCAATGTATGCCGGCCATGAATGTAGCATTAATTAATGCTCCATTAATCCATATTAATATGGATTTGACAACGTTATAATAATAGCAAGAACGAAAGGGATGGTCTTATGAAACTTTTTACTAGTGGAAGTGAAAAGGAACGATAATCGTCCGTCCTTATCACTGTGCCACTATTTTTTGTGTGTGTGTGCATTAGATGCTAAATGTAAGTGCCAGACAAATGCGTTGAATACGTCACTAAGTGCCACACACACAAGTATCTTCTTAGTAGTAAGTGACTATGTCTATCCCTCTTAGTGGCACACTATGTGCGGCCACTCGTATGACGTTTAGATACTTATGTCTACTTTAAGTAATGTGGCTACCAGTGGATGCAATACATTGCGGGCTCAATTATTTTGTATGAAAAAAAATACCTTAATTTCTAAAATAAATTTATGTAAATAGGTTCCCTAGGTCCGATAGTAATCGCCACTAAAATATTCGCCCGTATCAAATACACACGCTGTATATTTTATACACATATTTCCACTTTACACACTCAAAAAATCGAAAAAGAAAAACGTTTGTTTTTTTCGTGCATTCATTGCATTTTGAATTTATTTTATTTTAATGCAAATAAAACTTTTTTATAACGAGCAGTTTTAAATGTATCTCGAACACAATATTGTTTGTAATTATGTTGGTAGCATTGTAAAATAATGTTGCCTTAATATATGATTACCACATAATTAATGGAAACCTACATTTCAATGGATACAGGTATTGGAACTAGGGTATTTTAGTTATCAATACTTTTCAATTTCATACTGTTAATTGAACAAAATGAATAATAAAATGTTTTAAGTCTAGAAACGTAGTAAAAAGTTTTTAAATTTTATTTTATGACGTAGCAACAGCATAGAAGATTTTATTACATATCACATGACCCTCGAATCAAACTATTTGCTAAGTAGAATGAAAGAAAACAGTCAGAAAGTATCCAAAATTGTTACCATTATTAAACAAGTTAAAAATCAATAAAATTCACTTAGAGGGATTTAGTATCTAAATTCTGGCAACATCGCTTTGAAATGTCATCGAGCTGTCAAAATCGTGCAGGCGATCTTGCTGGTTGATTCTACAATTTTCTTTCATTCGCAGAAGCTAGCGGGTGCAAGTACGTGAAATTAATTTTATAGATTTATGTACGATAATTAGTGTTAGTTATTATTTTGGCTATCTCACAAGCCTACGACTTCAATTCTAGAAGTGTATTCTGTTTAACTTCGTTGTTTTATGTGAGAAAAAAATATTGCGATAGGTTATGTAAGGGTGCATTTTGAAGTTGAATATTTGTGCCAGTGGTTTTAAATAGTGTTTTATGGTAGTGTTTGTTTTTTTTTCAGCACACACACTGATTTAGACAATGAAAACGACTCAAATTGCCCAGTACGCCCTTCGACTCACCTATTCGCAGGTAAGCTGAAAGTTTTATTCAAAATTTAGGTATAACGGCATATTAAATATAATGATCACTTAATTATAATTAGTCCTAATGAGTGAGCGGTCCAGCGGTGCTATGCAGTAATTAGGATAGTTGAGTTGTTTGCATTTACTAAGGACAGTGATAATATTGATTTTTTTATCAATACCAACGTATTCTTAGAAATCTCAACTCTTTGTCGGATGCTTAAAGTACCTATGTAGGAAATACAGTTCGAAAGTTCGAGTTTATGTTTTAAAAACAATGTCCATTTACTAATTTTGTCTGAGTTCTTTCTTTTGTTATAGTAACTAACCAACCCAATAGATGTTGTTCTGTGCAACATTGAATTTTACTGTAACTTCTTTTAGTAACACTTTCCTGGCGGTCATAGGTACATTTTCAAAATTAGTATGTATATTATGTATAGACCCCAGATTGTTGTTCGCGGTGACGTCACACTAGGGTGATTTGGGGAGTAAATGGAACAGTAGAACAAAATTATACATAAATTATAAGATAAAATAATATAATAAATTACATATTGTGTAAATGGCTATGAGATTGTACTTACTATTATTTCTTTATTTTTTATTTGTACATGGGAAACAAACAGGCAGATATTACATTACTAGATATAAATTCATACAGACAATTCATAGCCAAAACAGTTTCCACTTTTGTTAATAAAATTTAAATAATTAGCTCGAACAAGACAAGATTCAATATGTAAGAATCTAACTATATAGGTACTACAAGACCTACACATAACATAACTTAAACCATTACATTCCAATGAAATAAAATGTTTAAAATGTGTAAATATTTTATGGTATAAATAAAGCTAACAGTTTATATCTAAGGTCAAACCTTATACAGGTTTATATAGTTTGCATACATTGATAAAATTAAGTCTAATATTTATGTATGTTCCATTTACTGAACAGTGGAACAAACGTTTCGGACTAAGTACTAAGACAAATCTGGGGAATCCCAAACAGATAGCAGGCAGCCCTAGAAAAAATCAAACAGTAACCATATACCTCCATAAGCACATGTTTCAATATTTATAAGCACCTAGTATTGAATACATGCTTATGATGACGGCTGTTCAAGTGTTCAGTCATCATCGTTAGCAGCCTACTTCTGCCCACTGCTAGACAAAGGCTCTAAATAAATCTCTTATTACTTAAGCGTATGGACGCATTAGGAGAAAATAATGCCCATAATCACAATGCTGGGCAAGCGGGTTAGCGATTTGTGTGTACATGATGAACAGTGATCGGTTTTTTGGATTCTCCCGGCGGGTCTCCTTAACTTGAAAAATAAACTATTATATTGCCATATTTCGGTTTCATAAAGTATGCTCTTGTGTGTATAATACAATAGTGTTAAATAAAATATTATATTCACACCTTTAATTTTTTTATACGCGAAATCCCGTTAGGGGAACCCAAAAAGCCGATCACTGATGATGTTTTGACATTTTGAGTGACTCTTCAATCTCTTAACATTGTTACAAGTATTTATAAGTAAACATTGTTTTGACTAGACAGACAAAAACAAGAGCAAACAACTACTTAAATACTATAAATAGTAAACGCACGCACTTCCAGACACGAGGTGTTAAGCTTATTAAATCACGTTGTGTGACTTGCATGCTGCATCAGTGCATCACACGAGACATGCAGAAACGTGACACTAACACACCTAACTGACTTTTATACAACCTTATTGTGTTTACAATAAGGTCTACAATTAGAAACAGAAAGAGGGTAATAAAGTGGATCCTGCCCCACACAATCATGCCTTAGTTGCATACATTGTTGATGTAGGCATAAACTTTTGTTTAAGGACGTTTGTTTTCTGATCAGCGACCGACGCGTGTCCGCCGCCGACGACGTTCAAATGTTTTGTTCGCGAATGTTTGAGGGTGATTTCTCTGAAACGTCGCCGGTAACGGGTAACCGACGACGTGTCAGAGAAACCATCCTCAAACATTCGCGAACCAGCGACACGCCGGCCGCCGGCCAGAAAACCCACGGCCTAAGAAAAAGTAGTAGAAGTTGAAGGAATTTTCATATCGTAAATGATGATGATGATGTAATTGCTAGTTTCTTAACTGAAAGCTTTCGAAAGAATATACTTTTAATCATTTTCCATGCCATAGCTATCTATGTACCTTTTAAACGAAAGAACCTGTATTCAGAGCATTAAACTTTTAATTTGGAAATTAGCAAGGCAAACAACTTCTTAATAATGTACCAGCAACTTAGTGGTAATTTTAAATAGGTACTATACCAAAGGCCAGTTTCTTAAAAGCTTGTAACTTTTAATACAAATGGAAGTCTCTTTTCGACACTATTAATTAGATAAAGACTTCCGCTTGCATTACAAGTTACAATATTTTGAGAAAACAGTTGAAAATCGAATGCTAATCTTACTTATGTAATAAAAGATCACCAATCCGCTTGCCCAGCGTGGCGATTATGGGCATTTCCCTCCTAATGCGTCTATACGCATAGTTAATAGGAGAGGCCTACATCCAGCAGTGGACTATCATAGGCTGATGATGTGTATGTGTGTAATAACAGAAAAATACGGGAGTCATTGTTAAGACCCACGAAATTCCCCAAACTGCATTTTACGCCGTATTTTTATGTTTTTACGGCGCACTTTGGAATCAATAAATGTATTTAAGATTAAAGCCAAGACTGATATGGACGTCATTACAGTTCAGTTATAAATAGCGGGAGGTCGGTCCCCGCACGCGTTCAATATTGCGGACACGGGTGATAAGACAATGATAAAATACTACTTTATGTGATTATATACTACTTAGAAGCGGATAAAGACGTTAATCGTACATAGCTGTTAGATAAAGTTGCAGTATTTATTTTATGATTTCGCGTTGTTGAATTTATTGATTACTGAAATTAAGCTAATATAAACTAGTTGCGCGATTTTCTATAATTGCACATTTATCGTGTAAAATATTATATACACAGTTGGGTGAATCAACTTTTTTGTGTTCTGTTACTGCCATGATTACGGTCGCCTGAGTCACGCTGGTTTTATGCAGAATTATGCTACTTAAACTATGCAAACATGCATTTTTTCTGCTGTTAATAAGCTCTTTCCTTAATGGGCCACCTACAAACATGGGCTACAAGCATATTGGCATAGTTTAAGTAGCACAATTTTGCATAAAACCAGGGTGACTCAGGCGACCGTAACCTTGGCAATAACAGACAGAAAAAAGTTGATTCACCCAGTTACAGTCAGGTATTTTTTGTTGGACTATGCTTTGACATTCTTATCTTTATAATTATAATGTATAATTTGACATCATCAGCCTATCTCAGGCCAATGCTGGACGTAGGTCTTCTATTACCTAGGCATTTGGACGCATTAGGAGGTAAATGGTCATAATCGCCCACGGTGCGCCCATAATGAATCTTAAAACGAATGGTCAGATACACTTCAATCCCTTAGTCGACTCTTACGACACCCACGGGAAGAGTTTGGGGTGGTGAATTGATGATTATGTTTACGCGGCAAATACAGTATTATTTTGTTTTACAAAGTGTAATTATATAAGTACTAGTGTTTAGTTGCCTGTACTTGCTAAGTAAGAGGACAGTTACACTGAATTTGAATGTCGCTCACCTTGAGGCCTCTGCCAGATTCGCCAAAACAATGTGTTAATTACTTATGTACGGTCGAGGAAATTGAATGTTTAGCAGTTTATGGCTCACTTTACGTTGGACATGCTAAGTACATACAACAAAACCAATTTAACTTGAACCGCAAAGTGCTAAACACTCAATTTCCTCGACTGTACATATCGTCGGGAATAGTGCAATACCGCGTAACTAACACGTGCAGATAAAGATTAGATTCCATAGAAGTATGTTTGAAATAAGAATCTTATTGACATGTGTCAGATACGCGGTATTGCACTATCCCCGTCGATATGGGACTGATTTTTCAATGATGATTCTTCAAAACCCCAACTCTTCTCGTGGGTGTCGTAAAAGTCGACTAAGGGATTGAAGTGTCACTGATCGTGATCATTCATTTCTAAAAAACTAGCGACCCGCCCCGGCTGTGCACGGGTACTATACCTGCATAAAAACCTTCCTCTTGAATTACTCTACCTATTAAGATAATGTCATCAAAACCCGTTGCATAGTTTTAAACTGACATTGGGACAGAAAAAGTGACTTTATTTTATACTATTTAGTGACTATGTAGTGATATGTTGAACAGCCTCGTCAACAACTCCTTTAAATTGAAAAGAATGCCCCGACACCAAATTCAGTGGCAATTTAGAAGAGCTCAAGACCATGACCGGGAAAGCTGTGAATTACTTTAAGAACTCTAGCTCTAACTTTTAATTTGATGTAATTGTACATATATACGAGTATCTTGCAGTGACATACATGTAATGCCATACGATAAATATATCGCACAAAGTTTTAAAATGTTGGTGCACCGGCTCGAAAGCTGGAAGAGAGTTAATATTCTTTGAAATTCTCCGGGAATTACAATTCTAATAATATCAATACGAATAAGTACTGGCTAAAACGTGCCGTGTATTACGTAGAGTGACGTCAAAAACCGTAAAATCGGACACGCAACAGATGTTCCGCGAATATGTGATGTGACGTTTAATTAAAACGTCACTGCACTTTTGTGTGACTCACTGTGGTATTACTACAAAATCAATCCGTTTCAATGACTTCAAAACTGTTTCATAACATCGTTATACATACCTACTGTATGATATAGTTGTAAAAACCAGAGTGTATATCGACACTGGAAATTTCAAATGTCGTAAGGGACATTTTGTCGTAAGTACACTTTGAATTGCATAGAACTCAGAAAAAAATTCTCTATCGATCTGTATAATTAACTTTTTGATATCGCTTCAAATAAAGAAGTTATGAAGTGAATTCATTTCGTCGTAACTTCACATTGCTTTAAAAAAAATGTTGTATGGGTCAAATTTTTTATTTGAAGGGATAACGTGTCCATTTTCAATGTAGTATATCCTTCTTATTCATAAATCCCTATGTGGTTAGTTACTACAGCAAAAGAAGGTGACTTTACGACATTCTATCTGATGAAATAAATACGAAACTTTGAATTCACAATGTCGTAAGGGACAAATATTTTAGGCTTTTGTGCGTTACAACAAAATCTCGAAGATAATATGGCTCTATTCTCTTAATAAAGTAAGTCGTATGTACATATAAATTAAAATAATTTTAAAGTTTGATGTCGTAACTCACCTTTTGATTTTATAAAGTATACGTTACTACATTAAATACGGTACATGAATGAGAGTTACGCCTCAAAAAAGATGATATTAAAAATCTTGAAAGTTTTTTTGTGTACGTTATAACATTTTGTTTAGTTTCTTATAGCACTTGCAACAGTGCCGGCGTGACTTGACCCAGGGCGTCTCAGGAAGAGGGGTGAGGGCAGAGCAGTATTTTTACTACCACATAGATACTGCATCGACCAGCGACTCACGCACATTTCCACTTCCACCCCTGGAGCATATACATCGCTCTAACGATTCCTCTCTGGAAGGCCAACGGCCAATCAAGGCAAGCCGAGTCCTACAGTTCTTCTTGGATTCCACTGCAACCGACGAAAACATGCCTGAGACGAGGTCGCTATTGCCGAACAACTCGCCACAAGCTGCCCCAATCTTATTATTATCTCCCTGGGAATCATGGGCTTATTTATAATTAGCTGTCTTTTGCCAATTCGAGAAATTTACTCTGTAGTACACGTGAACCGTGAACCAGTCTCAGCAGGCTATTGAAAAGTGTAATGAGCTAATCATTGCATGGGTCAGAGATAGGGCTATAGTAGTAAGGTCCGGACATCTGCCATATTAACATTTTTATTATTGTTGTTTTGGTCTAATATCCGCCGCGCCGAGCAGTTGTGATATTTTGACGCAGCCCTTTTTATAAGTCATTACTGATTCTTGTCGAGGCCAGAACATTCCAGATTCTGAAGGCTGCAATTTTGTGTACATCATAAGGTCTACCTAGGTGTATACTTCTTTTGTGGTCTGCAGAAACAGAGGAGGAGGAGGTCCATAGTAGATTAATTGATAGTTTAAATCAATATGTTGCAACGTTGCACAGTAGTTTGCTCTGATTTTTGGCAGAAGCTACATATTGCATTTTGTTTCTTACCCATGATTGTTATACATATTTTAATAGTTAGGATCCTCGATTCTTCACAGGCTTTGTTACTTTTGAGCTCAAGTAGCTCTTTATTGTTTTCTGTTATTGAACCCTTTGGATAAGAGCTTACGAGGGAGAGTTACTTTGATGGACTTCAACTGTGCGATTGCTCGTATCTTATCTTATCATATCTAGTTTGTTCAGCAGAGAATATGGCTCCGGTTTGGTGATTCCATAGAAAGATTCTGGGCTGACAATGCATGTGTTGCCGTTCTTTCCGGTAAACTCATCTGCTGTTTCGTTTCCAACACTATTGGAATATCCTAATACCCATCTAAGTGAAACTTCATTAAAATCAAGGGCGTTTAATTTATTCTTGCAGCACTGGACTAGAGTTGTCCTTGAGGGATTCTAGTGAGAGCATCGCAGCTTGACTGTTTGAGTTGATGTACATAATAGATAATATTGGTTTTTAGGTTTCTGGCCAAATTGATTTCCACACATAATGTAATATTTATGCGCGGAAATCATCATAATATTGACTTCTGTCTAGAAAATGAAGGCCATTTTGCTCATGCTGACGCAAACTCTGACCTTAGGCCTCTCACCTACTTGTACCTGTGGTGCCATTTTCGACAATCATTCTGGTCGTTGGTCCATTTGTATCTTGAGGGTATTTCGACTGTCTGGTGAAGCCACATTCGACGTGCTTGTTTTATTCCCGAAAGCCCAGGCTTTCAAGTTGGTTTTTGCAGGCTGTTCAAACACTGAGAACACCCTGTCGTTGTGTGAAATTCATACTCAGTTATATTGAGGGTTGGAGAAGCTATTCTGTTAGAGAGCACTCTTCGGACCCATATAGTCGTGGTTTCATCCCTTTGATTTAATTTCATTAAGGATGGTCTCTGTGAGTTTATTATCGAAAGCACCTTCGACATCAAGGAATACACACCCACCTGTTTGCTTATTCTCTAGACTTTACGGCCGCTTTGATAACCTGTATCGTGTTAGCTTATTTTTGTTTTGTTTCTTTCTGTTATTTTCTTACTGGTGCACTAAAGAATTACTTACTAACTTACTTACTTTTATGGACCTTGTGACCAGGTCAAGTGGGGTAGTTTTTGGGAAACATGTTGATTTAGACTTAACGATCTTGCCACCAAGTAGTGAAAGAAATAGAGATGTTAGACTAATAGGTTTGTTTGAAGGACTTAGAACGAGTATTATCTATACTCGTTTTTCCTGCTTTTTGGTATAAAGCGTACCTTGACACTAGTCCATTTTCACAGTATAGACACCAATGCAATGCTTGCCCGAAATATTTTGCCAGGTGCGGAAGGAGGACGCCTTGATTTCGTTTTGATAATGTAGGGAACACTTCATAATTTCCAGTCGATTTGAATGGCTGACACTAACTCAGCGCTCCTTAACCATTTTTGGGCTACAAATGTAGGTTTTCAGTCAGTGGTTCGTTCCCTAAGCATTCGATAGTTCCTTTGACCGTACGTCTGAATAGCACGAGTATCATCAAAAAGGGTCATAGATCTTCGCGGAGGCAGTTAGATTACTTAACCAGAATTTCTTTCTTAATATATGTTTTTGTTTCGGGCTCAGGTTGCTTTCAAAGCAATTTTTAGATATATGTTTTCTTCTTTTCACAACACTAAGCTGACTAAAATATATACATACCTACCATGTTTGGTTTTATTTCCTATAAATTGTAACGGGTTATCTAAAATATAATAAATTACACGTGAAATTGATCTCAGTATATGAAAATAATACAATTGTAAGTACACAACTTTATATTTTCTTGCATTTTTACGCTACTTACTTCAATTAATCAGGAAACTAGAATAACTTTACAACAGAAAATAGTTGTAATGTAGCATTTTATTTGACAGTTACAACAAAGAGGTAGTGTTTTCGTTTTTGTCGTAAGTGATTTCCATAAAAATACTAGAAATTTTTGGCGGCGTAAGGGACATGTGTCTAGTAAATTTCTTGCGTAAGGGACACTATCTCCGAAACTATCGAGTTTACAAATAGATACCTAATTGTCTAATGAAGATAAAGCTTTTTCGTAGTTATGTATATAAGAACCATCTAATTCGGATGAATATGTAACAAGTTACGATTTTTTTAAATTTTGGTTTTTGTTTTTTGGCTCTCCTGAAAAGTGGACCTTTGTCCCTTACGACATTTGAAATTTCCAGTGTCGATATGTAAATGCCATACGATAAGTGGATGAGTCAACTTTTTCCTGTTTGGTATTGCCATGGTTACGGTCACCTGAATCACGCTGGTTTTATGCAAAACTTTGCTTCTTAATTTAATCTATGCAAACATGCATTCTTCTGGTGTTAATAAGCCCTTTCCTTAATGGGCCACCTACAGACATGGACTACACGCGTGTTTGCATAGTTTAAGTAGCTTAGTTTTGCATAAACCCAGCGTGACTCAGATGACCGAACCATGCTAATATAAATATAAGACAGAAAAAAGTCGATTTACCTAAATAAATCTAATAAAACTATAACATATACCTAGTATAGAGCCTAAAATTATTTTCGTTGTCTTGTTTCACACCACTCTATCGTCTCTATCACTCTTTTAGTTGTTGTTTCGTTTCGACTCAGTAACTATATAAAAAAATCCGTTGCAGTTGTATTTCTTTTTCACTCTGGATTTTAAGAAATTGAAAACAAAACGTCTCATACAAAAATCACCACTCCGTCACGTTTTTTAGGGACACAAACTAAGACAACGAAAATAATTTTATAATTTAACCTTAGATTTTGAATAATTTAATTAATCTTCATATTGTTTGATATTACCATCACTCCAAACTGCATACGCAATACTGAGCTCAAAGTCTAACGTGCATGTTATTCGATACGACAGACAAACAGCCAAATTGATTTGCCCCTGAACTTGTAAACAGAATAATTCGTTATCATCAATCAACCAAAGCGTTATCAATTGCCGTGTCCACAGTCCGTTGCTCTGTATAGTATGTAAAACGCCATCATAGGCATGTGTATACCAAGTACCAACCGTCAGTGGAATCTGAGAAAATGTAAACAAACTTGTATTATTCCATATTCATGCACTTTTAGAACACAATCTTGGTTTTATTACGAACTTAAAATCTTAAACCTTGAGTTCACAATTTCACATAAATTTTTAGGGTCAATCACTTTTTTTATGTCACTCGTTCGTTGCCATGGTTACGTTCTCCTGGGTCACCCTTAAAATCACAATTTTTTAGCATAAAAAATTACAAATCTTTGAATTTTTTGACAGTTACGTTGCCTTTCCAAGGTGGGTCATCCACTGATCATGATAGTAGAGCGTGCAAGATACTTTTTTCTAACAAACTATGCTACTGTTGTCTCCTGGGTGACGTGACAGAATAACAACATAAAAAAAGTGATTGACCCTTTAATTAAAATTATTGATATTTATTAGTATTAATGTAAAAATATATCTGCGAACGTGTTTCACGATAAGGTGCATTCAGACCAAACGAGCATTCGCTATTCTATCCCCCACTCTACGAAATCAACGAATCACGTTTTGTGTAAAGATCGAATTTCGTAGAGTAGGGGGTTAGAATAGCGAATGGTCGTTTGGTCTGAATGCACCTTTATATGACGAAGGCAGCAAGGTAGCCATATTTTTTTTTAGATTTTACTGACGTTCGGTATACAGTCAAGGGCAAAATAAGATGTATAAAAAAGTGCTCAAAAATATGTCTCAAGGTGGATTTATACCAAAGGACCGAATGCTCATTCTATTCCCCACTCTACGAAATTCGTTCGTTACATAAAAAACGTGAATCGTCGAAATTCGTTGATTTCGTAGTGTTTGATAGAATGAGCTAGAATGATAGAATGAAATATGATCCAGTGCACTATAATTCTGTGTAATAAGAACGTCGTAACATATCTATGAGCGGATTCTTTCGATACTTATTTTTGTACTTGACTGTACTGATATAAGAATAACATTGCCCAACATTCAATTGACTCAATACATGCAACTTGTAACCGGTAGTTTTAGCGACACTAATTATAAAGTCAGACTTCCTGTAATGTTACTAAACAACGCATTCATTCAGGTACATATTAATATTACACGCTTGTGTATAGATTGTTCGTCAGTAGGAAACAAAAAAGTCAAACAAATATGGCTGACTTTCCATAGTATTTGATGTCTTTGACACATATCGTGAAACATGTTCGCAGATATATTCCTAAACAACGCATTCAATTAGGTACATATTACACGCTTGTGCATAGATAGGTACTGTTCGTCAATGGAAAACAAAAAAGTTAAAGAAATATGGCTGACTTTCCATAGTATTTGACGTCTTTGACACATATTGGGAAACACGTTGGCACTGCGACCATATATTATATAACATGGACGTCTAACGCCAGCTCAAAAATGCCCCCAAACACAATTGTTCAATTGTGCCTAGATGGGCAGGACATAGCGCTTTTCTTGACACCGCGCATATTTCGGCGCAACATCTTTGACAAATGTTTATAGAATAAAGCCAATCTAAACTTTGATGGACCAATCACAACTATTTTTAAATGGCGGTTTAAGTTTTTATAGGTTTATATTGAAATTCACTACCGTGATGCATTAAGAGCGGGTGACACTTGTCAACTAAAAATCAGGACCGTTTTTGAAAGGCAATTTTGTATGGCGTGCGGCTTCCATGTTTTATTTGTTCGTAGCGTTGGCAGATGTATTTTTACGTTAACAATTTTAAATATCAATAATGTTAACTAAAAATGCATATGAACTTAAGGTTTATCGCCAACTTAAAAAAGTTGGTGATAAATGCTAATCAAAATTGAATGAAGTATGAATCATTTATCAAATATAAACCAGACTTTATCCGCAAGGGCCGGAAGTCATGCGGTACATGCATAGCAGGCAATTCGCACAAGGTCTTCCCCGTTGCTCTGCTCGTATAGTACTTCCTAAAGTTCATTATTTATTATGAGAGCATCAAGAGGTGCATTCCACCAAAATGTCGGGTACGTGACGTCGTTCTACGCGTACATCTAAAGGTGCATTCAGACCAAACGAGCATTCGCTATTCTAACCCCCTACTCTACGAAATTCGATCGTTACACAAAACGTGATTCGTTGATTTCGTAAAGTGGGGGATAGAATAGCGAATGCTCGTTAGGTCTGAATGCACCTAAAGAAAGTTACGAACACAATTTTTGATGTATCTTAATTTTGTAACTGAGTGTTTGTATTTATAGAGGATTCTCACACTTTCCATATATTTCTAAGATTGTCATAGCCGTCACGTTTCCGACAAAGTATACTTTCTCGTGGAATACACCAAGATTATTCAATCCAGCAAATGAGTGGGATTTGTCGCTTCTTTGCTATGGGACGGCTAATGCTTGGTGTATATTATACATAGTCTCGACCAGGGACCGAAACCGGTATTTTACAAAAACCTCGAAATAGCCCAATACTTTAAAATGTTTTATACGCTTTATGTAGTGCTCAATATTTTATGTAATTTACAATATCATATTTTTAAATTACTCCTTACAATTACTTAACTTACAATTTATATACCGACGAACGAAAATGAACGAAAAAAGAACCGTTCTTTTTGTATGGAGAAAATTACAGTTCCGATCCCTGGTCTCGACTATTGTTTTTTTTTTATTACGCGACTCGTCTGCTCATTAATAAATTAATGAATACATTTTATTTCAAGTAACTATTGACTCATACAGTTTGTTAGTACTGTTAGTAGATTTATGTTTCTAATGTTAGTAGGTACTTAATTGTACTGATTTACGCTATATCTATGCTACAAACATGCATTTCACAGCAGTGTCGCATATATTATACGGACAGTCCAATCTATCCGCTATCATACGCAGGATCGGGTTGGGGCTGGCCCGCACCCGGCGCACCAGGAACGTACAGCGTTTACGCATAGTCGCATAAAAACATGTTACTCCTTTATTTCTATTAAGTATCACGCCTGTAGACAATAGCTTCACAAACTGCGCAGCGTCCGCGTCACTCGAGACAGATTTAGCCTGTTTACTGAAATGCTACGTTACATCGGCGCCACATGCCATCCTAAATTAGGCCTCAAAGTCAAGGTTGTACCTGACTGCTAAAATTAACTTGATCATTGATTACATTGATTATCACCAAATTAAAAAAATTAAGAACCCACTTCAAGTTTCAACCGATTTGTTCAAGATCCCATCATCAGATCCCGACTCCCGGGTTCAATTACTTCTTTTTTTTTTCAAACCGGTTCACAATAAATAACTAAACAAAAACCGTCTGATTGAGAACCTCCTTATGAAGTCGGTTAAATCAAAAAGACTCCTTGAAAAAGTGTTGCGTTTATCGAGCCGCGACCACAACATCAGCCTATATCAGTCAAATCTCCTATTATCTATGCGAATGTATGCATTCGTAGGTAATACCCACAATCGCCTCTAGGTAAGTGGGTTGGCGATCGCAGTGTGACCACTATGATGACGTTGCTGCCCATCATCCATCTTCAATAAATTTTTGGTCAATGACTGTACTGCGGCCAATACACAAGTTATGAAAATAATTATAGCAACCAGGGTTCGAACCTCGAACTTTTAGAAAGGTCACCAACTGTTTTACTCCAAAATTTGTCCCGTAATTTAGAAAAGACTTTATCAATGAGGGTTTTCGATAATTTTTCTACCACCAGGGCGGCGCTTCGTACGCACCTGGTCTCGACAGCTGTCAGATTCATACTATTCATAGGCACCTGGGCCTAAAATATTGAAATTCTATTTTATTTGGAAGAGAATTGATTTTGTAATGGATTACGACTAATACATGGTCGTCGAACTGAAGATTGAACTCTAAAACAGGCGCTCAAAGTCACTGGTATTAAAAATAATTACTATAACTTTGTTAGTTTCATGAGAATTGACTTGGAACTATTTTATTTATTTATTTTAGGTAACAATATGCCTAAAGTAATGGTTTTCAGAATAAATAAACCTAATAAATATGTTGAAAATTAAATGCGCGTTTTTATTTTGACAGTTCGTTAAAGGGTCGGCTCAGTGCTGCCATCTCACCTCCCCATAGCGGCAGAAAAAGTATCAAAAACCCTCATTTGTTAAGAATACTTTTAGCGACAAGGATGTTTAACATTTAAATGGCGCTACGCCAAGTAAACATGAAAACTGCGTGAATAGTATAAAAAGAAAGTCTTAAATGAATCATAGTTTATATTTTTGTCTTTGGCGCTATATTTAGGAGGTAAAATATTGCCAAAAATACTTTTACGTTTGTGAATTATCTGTCGCAAACCGTGAATAGTACTGTCAGTTAAAGTTTAACTTCAGTTAAGTTTATGTTTACCTTATGTTAAAGTTTAAAATACTCTTCTATTGTTTCTTCGTCACAAACTTTTGCCATTACTATGCTTTGTAATAATTTTGACTCTTATCATTTTGATATTTTTGAACATGGTGGTAAACATATTCCCTCTGCCTTATTTCATTATAATTAATATAAGAATAGTTTATATTCTAACGTCCTACATTTTTAGGTTATTGACACTGGAGTACATACTCCACATGTATTGCAAAGATATTTTTCATTATGCTAATTTTGATAACGACATAGCAACTTCGTAGACTTGTACTCATTTATCACTGATTTCTTTATCTTTAAGATAACCTGTGACGCTTTTAATGTGTTATCATTTTTATATAATACGGAATAGGTAAATGCGCATAAACACACCTCCAGGTGTCAGGATCAAATTTTTATATTCCAGTTCTAGACCAGAATTAAAAAAAAAATATCTCTCTACACCGTGTTTTTATTGATTTCCGTAAAAATGGATAGGTTACTTGGGACATTAATAGAAGTTGCCTGGTCGGCTTTTGTTGATTTCGTAAAAAAAATTTTTTTTCATCTTCATAGGTACATAATAATTGTAATGGCAAGTGTGAGAGAACCTTAACCCGGCGAGAGTGTGGTGAAAAAAAGTTAAACAAAAATAAGGTGTGAAATCGAATTGGAGATCAAAAATGTAAACAAATGGGATACCACCACAAAAAAAAAATCTCGAGAGGGGGGTAAACTAAAATCATTCAAATACTTATAAAAAATGCGTATTTACCACTGACGATACGCAGATTTTTTAAATATTTTACAAAGTTTTAATACAAAACATTAAGCGAAATATTTAATTTTTTTAATGATATATTTCGCTACTTTTAATAAAATATAAGGTGCTTAATTTATACTACTGGCAATGATAAGAAATCTTAAACATTTGGTTCGCAGTTATAACAATAACTAGTTTATTCGTAATTTAATACGGTAATCACACTAAGAACCATTTAAGAGGGTTCGCATTTATAATTATGTACTTCAAAAATCAAAACAAGAGGGTGCATCAAATTACTGTTTTATGAATTTTTACTCCCAAAATTTAGCATTACAAAGTATACAGATTTTAGTATTTTTACCTACAAATCAATCATTTTCATATTTTAATCGAAATAGATTCGATCGTAACTAAGATGAAGACTGGAATTCGTTCCCCGACTATCCTAAAGATTAAAGTAACACGACATTCGTTTTCAAACATTGAAAATTTCTAGGTTTTATTTTTGTAATCAGGAACCGTCGACACTCAGATGTATGTTTTTTATTGTCATATCCAAAAATATGTTAACGATTGTGATACTTTGTGTATCGAACATACTTTGACTTTCGCGTATCTACATCTACACATAAAACATTGTCTTAGGTTTAGTACCTGTTAGGATAGTTGTAAGTGAAGTGTTAAATAAAATAAAATAAAAAACCAATCTCAAAATGCGACGTTAATTTACAAAAGTGTTAAAAACTACATTCGATATAAAACGTTTTAATACTCCTGGAATGTCACTTTAACATTGACTTTGTAATGTCATGTCATTGTCATAGATTGTTTACATTTTTGATCTCGAATTCCATTTCAGAGCTTAAACTCTAAATATATTGACATAAGTCAAACGCAGGGTATGACCCTTCCACACTCCCGCCGGGTTAAGAATAACATCTCAGGCGACTGACGGCTGCTGACGGCACATGTCAAAATAAGTTTCATTAGGATGTAATAAAGGTTGCAATACACTTGTTCAGTCATTAAACTTATTTTTTTAATAACTCGATAACAGTAAGAGTTAGACACTCGTTTCTTAGAGAAATTGATTATTTTTGACCTAAATAAGCTTTCCTTAAATTTAACGGAAATCAATAAAAACACAGTGTATAATACTATTAAATTTGGTACTTGTCTGTCTGTACCAATTGTACCTACCAAAGCACTACCTACATACTTAAAGACTTATGGGCATTTTCACTTTTAGGAACACCCAATAGCGTGATATTGAAAAACCTAAATTACAGTCAGTTTCGTATTCTTAACGACGAGAGTTTTCTCGCAAACGTATGCCACTAGTTGGCGCCACTTAGCCGTAAGGTTCCGCTAAGAAACAATTATCTAGCTCCAAAGAAAAGCTAACTAGAAGGTATTTTTATTTTCTTATATAATTTTATTAACTCAAACAAAACATTTAAACACGAAACTATAGGCGCTCTGAGAATTTAGACAAGTTTCTGGACCTGACGCCTCAGTGCTGCCGCGCTCATTGGGTGTCCCTTAAAGTGAAAAAGCTGTTATACCTAGGGGTCGTCGTGAGGTTTTTATTGGCTTGTGAAACACCCTGTAAAGCCGTTTCAGAGATCTCTAATTTTTATCTGCGTCAGGTAGAAGATTAATTGAGTTGAGTGAAACCTTTAAATTGTTTAATTTACTACGCAACAGTATAACGAAGCCATAACTTCGAAAGGCTATCGACGTGACCTTTCCACATTACATCGGCGTGAGTCGCACGGGACTGCGTCAGAAATATGTATACAGCATACTCAAAGTCGTTTTAACATGTTCGGCGCCGGTGAGCCGGTGACACAGATTTGTGATCAAAAAAACCTTACCGCATCGTGATCAAAAATATCAAAATAACCTTTTCATCACACTTGCTGTCTAAGCGCGTCATTGCTTGCATGCGTAGCGGGAGTAATAGAAAAGTGAAATTCCTTAGGGAGTAATAGAAATGTCAGTACGTCATTTGATAATATTTTGTCTTAAAACTTATTTTTATGTCGGCAAGTCTGATGAAAAACATTGTATGCACCACGGTCGGTAAGTGGAATACTAACTCGAGTCATTAAAAGCCCTCCGCCTACGGCGTCGGGCTTCTAACACTCTCGTTAGTAATTTCGTACTTACCTCCCTTGCACATGTACAGTCGAAGACAAAATAAGGGGTATACAAAAACGTTCAAAAATATGTCCCAGTGCACTCTAATTCTGTGTAATAAGAACGTCGTAACATATTTATGAACGGATTCTTTCGATACTTATTTTTGCACTTGACTGTACTATATTCCTACGCCACTACCATACTGAATTGCTTACGCCTATGCCAGTGACATAGAAATACGAACATTTTTAACACAATGTTGTGTCGCCGGCGCCGGCATCGGCAAGGCATAGGAGGAGTACTAAAATATAATTTAGCTCGGTATAGCATTAACACTTAGTAAAACCGTGCTGGGGCGAACGTGTTAAGATAAGTAAATAAGTAACGATTATACAGGGTGTTCACGAGCATTGGGAGAAATTTTAATGGTGTGTTTCTGACCATATTTAGAGTCTTTAATGTTGCTTGTTCGAGAGATAATCAAAATTTATCTGGAATAAGTTTTTCGTCGTAACTCGTCATAAATTACAATGCTACTATAATGTATTTTTTTCTCACGGTGCCTTTTACATGACAATCAAAAAATAAGAAATAAAGCGAGGTAACCTGGCGATTGGCATTAGATTATATATGAAAGAAAAACATTTGGCGATATTTTGCTCAGATTTGATAATGCTAAAGTTCAAAGGTATTCAAAAATCTAAAAAATAAAGTTTTTGTGAATGAAAAAAAGTTATTGTGGGCCTAAAAATTACAGCATTTCCGTAGTACAGTCGCCGTCAGATATACAGGGTGATCAACGAATATGGGTCAGTATGGAGGTTTTGGAAACCATAACAGATAGCGATAGCTTGTCTTAGGAACCATGAGATCGATTTCAGTAAAAAGAAAAACTGCATTCATACACTTACAAAAATACGTGTACTCGGCCCAGCAATCAAACCTGGACTTTTTGAAAAATTTAAATTTCGTTATTTTTAATTTCTCCATACATTTTTTATTTTATTTTTAGATCACCCTGTATATGGCAACTGTGCAGTGAAATTTTGTGACTCATACTAGGTTATATTGATTTAAACTTTCACAATTATCACTCATATTTTAAAGACAAACGGGTCTTAATCGCGTAAACTTGCTGCGACCACGGGTGTAACGTCATGCCCGGAACGTCAGGATATAATTAAACGTAAGTTTACGCGATTAAGACATAACAGGTTACTTTGGAAATTAGGCGACCCTAATCGGTCATTGAACCCATACAAATTGCATTAAAATACGTATAACCCGAGCACTTTATATCTGATAAAGAAAGTCATTGTTCCTTCATAATTATGTCAACACGAGCGAGACAATAGTAGGATGAAATCCATTGTTAGTAAAATAATACATATTAGTTGGGTGAATCAACTTTTTTCTGTCTGTTATTGCCATGGTTACGGTCGCCTGAGTCACGCTGGTTTTATGCAAAATTATGCGGCTTAATTTATGTAAACATGCATATAGTCCATGTTTGTAGAAGGCTCATCAATGAAAGGGTTTATTTATTAACACCAGAAAAATGCATGTTTGCATAGTTTAAGTAGCATAATTATGCATAAAACCAGCGTGACTCAGGCGACCGAAACCATGTTATTACCATGGTTTCGGTCGCAGCAGAAAAAAGTTGATTCACCTAGTTACCGTAAAATAATAGTAAATAAATAAAAAATAAACATAAAATAAAAATCATTTATTTCAGAAAACGAAAGTTCCATATATTGATAGTAAACATACTATGTTAAAGTCAGTATTGGACTATAGATGGATGATTTTCCGATACTTGTGTTTATATTATCTGTAAATTTAACGAATATTATTTAACAACTTTGATTTTAGGTTTATAAAACTAACATTTATTTATTTCCAAAAACAAGAACAAAGTATGGATACAGTAAAAATAAATTAATTATAAATAAAAAATTTGCCCCAGGTCCTGCTGGGGAGGTAGAGTGCCCAGAAGGCTGGCCGCATTTCCGCGCTGGACTGCTATGCTGAGTCTTTGCGCGAAATACTGGCCAGCCCTCTGGTCACCCGACGCCTCTATAAGGCGCTTGGAGATGTCCCTATAGAGGCGCCGCGCACTTGGCCCCCACGGCCCTAGTGTTTCAACCCCAAACGCCGCAAATATGTAGCTGCTACCGAGGGCAGCATATTTGCGACGCTTGAGGTCTTCTGCTAAGGATGCCGCCGCACCAGCATTAACACTGGTGCTTGGAATATGGGACGGCGCCAGGGTATCTACACATGTAGCATCCCAGACAAGGGGCCGACCCATACTCCAAGGCAACAACGTCATCCCATCGGGCCTTTTGCCGTCGTCCCTAACCAGTCCGTTGGGCTCAAGGACTGCTGGTACCTTGGCAGTGACAAGGGCCCTTCGGATGACGTCGTTAATGCTGGCATGGCGTGGGATTCTCCCAGCACTCCGACTACATGAGAGGCCGTGGTGGCCCAGACTATCTACCATAGCCCCACATTGACATCTGTGGGGCATATTTGTTGATGCCCCTATTCTAAGGCACGCGGACAACCGGAAGGTATTATTGTCCAGCAATGTGCCTATTGTGGAGGATGGGAGGGCCTGCAGCCACAAACCCGACTCCCATTCCGCGGTTGCAATGAGACGAGCTCGATCTGCCGGACCAAGCGCCGTGTCTAATAGGCCGGTCTTGGTTAGACGACAGAGAGGCTCGTCCCACTGTCTTTGTGAACACGGGTTGGCAGGCGGGTTCGTGTTGGGGCATGTTAGGGACCATACATTCTTGGCTTCGGCACAGTGTGCTGTCTCTAGGACCCCTATGGAAGGGGCTAAAATTTTCCCAATGAGACTTTGAGCACCGTGTACCGAAGCCAAGAAAGCAGGTAGCGCCACGCTGGAAATTTTGCGGATGCCCAGGCCGCCGAACCTAATGGGTAGACTAGCCTGAGCCCATGTTCTATCGCCGAAAGATATGTTGAAAATGGAGGTGAGGGTTTCTAAAACTAGATTATCCAGATTCGATAGCAAAATGGGATGTTTCCAGATATGGGAACCACGGAGGACATATGTAAATTTTGGAACAAATAGACAATGTTTCATGATACAATATGCCGAATGAATTGTAATATTGGTTAAACGATGGGAGGAAGCCTTGAAATTTTGGATTTTTGTGTTAATAAAGTTTTCAAAAGATTGGTCCATGATGGGATAACCGAGGAGGTGGAGGGATTCTTTTTGGATAATTTTGATATCTGGTGCTAATTGTTTAAATCTGTCTATTACTTGTTCTTTATTTAAGCAGGATTCTGTTATAAAAAGTTCACATTTCGAAAAATTTAGTAGTAGGCCGATTTCTTTAAAGTCAGTTATTAACGTTTGTAGATCATTTAATACGGAATCTGCTTCACCTCCGATAGTCCCATCATCTAGGTACCATATATTTAATTTGGAATTTAGTTTTTGGATGATGGGGTGTATGGCGAGGCTAAACATTGCTGGACCAAGTGGGTCGCCTTGTTGACAACCTACGGAAGAAAACAAAACGTTAGATCTGTATGATAATTTAGATGGAGAACTATAGCACTGCCAAAGAAACTTGTAGGTCAAAGGAATTTTATCTTTAATTTGGGTCAACAAGGCACCCCTATCGACGGAATTAAAAGCGTTAGAAACATCCACCTTCAGTAGAACCCCACCCGACTGGTGCTCCAAATACGTTCTGACAGCATGGACTGCGGCTTCACAGCCACTCTTACATCCGAAACCCAGCTGAACTGGTTGTAATTCTGAGCCGAGTTCACTTAGGATGGAGCGACAGGCTATCTTGGCAGCAAGACGTCGGATCGTACTTCCAACCGCAATGGGACGTATGCCGCCGTCTTTTTTCCTTAATGCGCAAAGATTGGCTCCATACAGGATGTCCTTGATGCCATCTGGGACCTGACCAGCCAGCATCAGGTTTACTAGGGCTGTCAAATCCTTTAAAAGTGTCTCTCCAGCTTCTCCACATCCCAGGAGATCTTTTAAATGTTGAGGTGTCAGGCCGTCCAAGCCTCCTGCAGAGCCATTGGGGAAAGACATGACCGCTCCAAGAACATCCTGTGTGGAGGCAATAAGGTTTGGATCACCAGGTTGGGGAGGATCAGGAAGACAAAGGTTTATAGCTGGGGGTGGATGTTTGCTATGGAGTGCTGAAAGGGTGTCAGGGCTATTAGGGGCTACTGCATCCTCAGAAAACAACAAGCGGGCGGCGCCTTTGATGTCGCCGTCGGAAACTTTAGTTTCAACTTTTTTAAAAATATTGTTACTATTTAGATTCCTACAATTATCGAGGGTTGCCTGAAATGAAATGTCGGTATAGCAATTGTCTTTGACTATCTTTGTGAGTGATTTTGAATTTTCGTTTGAACTGACGTGTAATACTTTAAAGGTAAATGTGAGCAAAAGTTCCCAATTGTGGGTCGAATTATCTGATAGAACTGCTCGGATGGCATCGCTTAAAGATTTGGAAACGGATACACGGGCTCCGCGTGGTATACGTTTTAATACTGCACGCGAAGTTTTTAAATTGCTTAGAACTTGATGGAATGGAATGCCTGTTCTAGCTGGGTTCGGTGGCTGTATATGAGAGGGTGAAAGGGTTGAAATATTTGACTGAGATGGAATGGGCTGAGTTAGACATGGTCGGTGTTTTTTTGTGATGTGGATGTTGAGACCTCTAGAACCTTTAAAAAAGCGTGGTTCGGAACATTCAGGGCAGCGAAGAAGGTTTTCTGACGATGCAGCAGTTTGTGTAGGGCAAGAAAGATTTGCGAAGGGCATCAACAACACTTAAAATAAGCCTAAAATAAAAGACTACAAATAGTAATAAAATAAAACAGGCCTAAATTAAAACTTAAAGATAAAAAAAAACTTAATTAGCCTTAAAAATTATACTATTACAAAAACTACATAAATTACAGCTAATAATTAAGTAAAAAAATAATAAACACAAAACGCATACAAAAAGCTGTCACAAGATGTCCGGTATTCGGGAGCGCACACAAGTTACCACTCGTACTCGTATACAATACACGGCACTGCGGTTTCGGGAGCCTTAAACTGATCTGCCCTGGGTTCGAGCAGCAGGGCAAGACGTGGTTCCGAAGTGTTGGTCAACGGCTTCACAAGGACACGGTCTCCAATTTGACACTTCGTTCCGTATTCGAAGTAGTCATAGTACTAGTTTTAACTGTTATGAATGTCACATTTTCAATTCAGATTATGTTTTTAACATTTTACAAGGCTTGTAAGCTTAGTTTAATTATCCAACGTATATTTTAATCTTATTTACATGAAAATAAATACAAGGAGAAAAAATTTGACAACCGTCACCTTTGACAGCAAACTAACATTAACATTACATTACATTATAATACATTGATAAATGATAAGATAGTCGCTATTATCAATGGCGCCCTATAAAATATGCCCAATTTTTGCTGATTCGTATCGAGATTTTTCTAGATATTATTTATACATACAATAGTTTTTTTAGTTCCCTTAAACAGTCTGGGATTTAGATGCAATTACCCCCTCACAAACTTCTAAGAAAGAAAAAATAAAATTCCTATGCAATTGTTAAAATATTATCAGTCGTTGCAAAAATTAAACTTCGCGTGCGATTTATTCCATTGACGCTACCTTACAATAACATTTTAGGAATAAAAACTAACTTCTGCCTTTTCCACTCAGATATATGTATATGTATATGTCGAAGGCGGATTGTATAATCCGCCGTATTACAATACGCCTAGCCGTATTACAAAACAGCCCTGTTTTGTAATACGGCGGATTGACGACTAGCCGGATTGAATACGGCTAAATGAAAATCAGGCGGATTGTGTTCGACGCCAAACGTTATTCAATGTGGCTAGCCATATTGTAATACGGCGAATCATGGGCCGCCGCTTTGTCAGTTTTTGGTTCCCATTTCTGACACTCGCGGCGTTGCCTGTCATAACAACAAAAATGGCGTCGTTTGCCGGGAGTGTTGTTGTGAATTTACAAGTCAATGGTGGAATAAACGACGAAAAAGTGTTAAATATGTGCGAAAACAGTGAATTTAAGAAAAACTTTGATGAACAACTAAGCAACTTCTATAATTTTCAAAGCGGAACGTTAATAAAACCCTGGACCAAAGAGAGTTTTTGAGGTTATAGATCACATAAAATCCACCAAAGTAGCCATGAATGACGGTGTTCGGCGGAATGCTACCCAATATTACTGGTATAATAAATACGCGGTGAATTTGATTCAATCTTTAAAAAAAGTAAACCACTGGTCCACTCTGCATTATTATTATTATTGACGGTGCGGTCGGTTCGATGGTTTTCCCACAGGATTTGGTGCGGTCCGCACCAAGTTCGCTCGTGTGGATGGCACCACCGCACCGTTGAGCGCTTTACTTGTAGATAATTAATTAAAAGTAAACAAACAATTCGTAAATTTTCCAAGCAATTCAGCAAATGCATGAGAATTCATGCGAAGATATCATGCGAAAATCTTCGTTATCGAAGTCTCTAATACGTCGTATATGACTCTCTGTCTTTTAAATAACATTTTGCCCATTCTTTTTTTTCTGTTTATTAATTGGTGTTTTAGCGACAATGGTCGCCAAAACTAACGCGAATTTAGCTTTTTTGGATAAAATCGGAGGCATATCCACATGATCACTGTCTAGTAGCACGAAAAGCACTGGACCGTTTTTGAACTATGCGATAGTGTGGCGAGTCGAGCGCACGTACGGACCGGACCAAGTTCGCGGTGCGGAGTGGACCATATTCGAACGTCAGTTAATACTTTACTGTTAGAATAAATACATTAATTAATTAATTAATTAATACCCACGGAGCAGTATTTCAATACTTTGATGGAAATTCACAAAGTAAGTGGCCACGGTGGGCGTGATAAAATGCAATATATTATGCTATATTAATAAATATGATTAAAAAGGTTATTGTAGTAAGATTTTTCTTATTAAAAATGTTACATTTACACATGTTTTTTGATGGCTGTATCTTGTGAATTGTAATTTAAAAATAACTGATACCTACCATAAATAAGTACCTAATGATTAAAAAGGTTATTGTAGTAAGATTTTTCTTATTAAAAATGTTACATTTACACATGTTTTTTGATGGCTGTATCTTGTGAATTGTAATTTAAAAATAACTGATACCTACCATAAATAAGTACCTAATGTTGGTTACTTAACAATTAAGAAGATTATTTTTGTTCGATTTTTCTTTATCAGTAAAAATGTTGCAATTTCCACATTGTTTCATTTTGTAAGTATGGTCACCCTACAATCGGAATAGTTTTTCAATACGGCTAAACGTGGGCCGCCATATTGAAGAACGTATCGGAATGACAATCCGGCTAATCGTCAATCCGCCGTATTACAAAACAGGGCTGTTTTGTAATCCGGCTAGTCGTATTGTAATACGGCGGATTATACAATCCGCCTGCGACATATATATAGATGAGCAATTCAGGCGTGAAGGCGTAACAAACTACAAACTAATAAAATTTACTAGGAATATTTTTCTGACATAACAATCTGTCCATGAAATAGGTGGGTATTTTCGCGAGAAGAGATCCAAAAAAAAATTTTTTTAAGGTAGGTAAATTTAATGTTTTTCCTACTCAGAATAACGAGTTCTTTCAATCTAGGAGAAAAAAAGTACAAGAAAAAAATGGTCCCACATTTTTCATACATTTTACATGCTCTCCACTTTGTAACCGCTGTACAAAGCAGGGATCGGATACCGGTTTTTGCTCCATACAAAAGAACGGTTCGAATTCCGTTCTTTTTCGTTCTTCGGTTTATAATTTTTTTGTTAATGGAGTAATTCAAAAATATGATGTTAATAGTTAATGTTTATGTTGAATACTACATAAAGAGTGTAAAACATTTTAAAATATTGAGCTATTTCGAGGTTTTTCTAAAAAACCGGTTCCGATCCCTGGTACAAAGTGTTTGAAAAACGGTTACGTAATAGAAACAAAAAGTTGGGACACTTTTTTTCTTCTAGTAGGATCGAAAGAGCTCGTGATTCTGAGCAGGAAAAACATAAAATTTACCTGTTTCAGAAAAATAAATTTTTGGATCTCTTCTCGCGAAAATGCCCAGGTATCTGACAGTAGCAAAAACAACATGGTTTTATGCCCTAGACAGCTAGACAGTTCATTGTTTCAATGAATAGTTTTTATTTATGTCATTATACTACAAGAAAATTTGCATATGTATTTATTTAAAACTTGTTATTTAGCTGTCATAAACATAGTATTTGTATAGTTTACCATGGGAATACTACACGACCACTCCCACGATTTGATAATACCTCGTAGCTCATTAATAGGATCATCATAAGAAGAACTCCAGGAACCTTAAATACGAGCGTGGTTTTATGAAACGAGCGAAGCGAGGGTTTCGGGTTCGAGACAGTGTTAATTGTGGAGAAGTACTTACCTAAAAATTTCACAGGGCTGCCAAACTGTATAATTGGTGAAAAATATTATAATGTTATATTTATATGTTATGTAATCGGATCCATTAAGGGAGAATTAATAATTATTTTTGTTGGATTTGGATCAATTTATTCTTGGCAGCGAAAGTGTACCTCTCATTATCCTTTACCGATTTAGATAACCACTGCTATTTTTATAAAATAATAAACCTGATTCATTAAACGAAGTGTTTCCTTGAAACAATTATGAGCGACCACTCCAATACTTAATAATAATATTGACAAGCTAGTTAACCAAACTATAATTACATACTTCACTAACTACAGGGTGAACGATATGAAGTGTTACAAATTTCAAAGGACTGCGATTTTTAGTTGCAACAATTTATTACTGTAAGTAAGAAAAAATATCAGTAAAAATATTACATTTTGTGATTAAATTTACTTTTAGTCAATATGACTACCTTTTGCATTGACTATGGTCTTCAAATGGTAGAAAAATATTTGCTCGCAGCACGTTTGTGATCAGTGGTAGTGGTAAGTGGTATGTGCCAGTGAAATACTATCGCTTTCTTTATTGCATTTATACTAGCATGCTTAATTGAGTCGGTTAACTTCAAACTCAGATAAATCCACTCTAACCACTTGAGAGATTATTGAAAAAAAAAAGTGTTAATTCGGTGATTTTAAATGAAGATTATTTTTATTATGGCTAAATCAATAAAAAATCGATCCTGTCCGACAAACTCAGCTTAAAAACCATCTAAACTAGGGCATTTCTCAGAGCGTAAACGGCTATCTCATTCATCTGGTCACGTTTTTTTGGAAGTGGCTGAATGATTTGAGGTTGGTTTTGGTTGTTTTATAGAGAAATGGGTGCTGTATCTGACGACCGAAAATGGTACCAAATGATGCAGCCACTTTCAAAAAAACGTGACCAGATGAATGAGATGTCCGTTTACGCTCTTAGAAATACCCATTAGTGTATTATTTTCAAAAAATATGAATTTTGATTGGATTTACCTTCATTTGATATAATCATTTGCAATTTATCTATCTTTGAAAAAACTCAGTGAGGATTTATATAATTTTGATTGAACATACCTGGATTTATCAAGATTTGAAAAAATTTACGAAGCAGAATTGACGTCGACTGACAGCCATGTTGAACAAACTTCTTTCGCTGATTGGCTTGGATGGACTTACCTTCATTTGAAATAAACTGTCATATAGATTTACCTGATTTTGATAAAATATTGTGATTTTAATATTATTTTTCTCAAAAAACTACACTAAATTATAATTAACCCGTGAAATAGAAACAAAACCCATTTCTTAAGCTTTTATTGTATATTAAAATCAGACAATATGTCAGAAATGGATTTACCCGAATTTAAAGTTAACCGATTCAATTGCTCTCACCTTTCTCTTCAAAATAGACCAGATAAAAAGTCCGAAACTCACTGCACTGGAGAAATGACACGTGAAATTCGGTTTTCAGCCATTATTGGTTCCTACGAGCTTTATAAGCCGAAAAGCTCAGTCTCATTCTTATTATTTCTTATGTTTGCGATCTACAACCCAAATGTTTGCGTGGCTAAGACTTCAATGCGGTGTCCAAAACATATTTCCGATAATAAGCTTTAATTACTTTGACACCAGACTTAATAAAATCTACTGGGTAACACTTCATATCGTTCACCCTGTACAAGTGTACACTAAAGAAAAGTACGAAACGTCACAGTCCCGGACCATCCATTGTGCTAAATATGTTTTGGACAAACACCGTCCCGCGTCACATCTGAATGTGTTGTTTTAAAAACATATTGTTGCTAACTGAAGCATACAATTGTGTTTCTTTGCGTCTTTCAAAGATTTATTTTTATATCTGTTTTTATGCGTTACAATAGGGTCATGCTACTGATATCATAATGGGGTAAAAGCGATGCGAGTTAGCATATCAATACCAAGCTAAAGGCCATTTCACACCGGATACGTGTGCAGCACGTGCGCGTTGTAGCGTATGTAAATGTCATATTAGATGGCAGACTGCTTGCATAGCGTGACGTGTAAGCGGTGTGCCATCTACTATGATTTTTCCGACTTTACAACGCCCACGCCACGCAGACGCACACGTGTACGTGCTGCAGACGCATGCTTTGTGACGCAGCCTATCCATACTTCCATAGTTTCCTTACTAATATTATAAATGCGAAAGTAACGATGTCAGTCTCGTCTTTACGTTAAAACCGCTGGACCGATTTATCGACCTGACCAAAAAATCGGCCAAATACAATTATGTATATGATTTTTTAATAACCCCAAAAACTATTTTATGTCCTTTGTCTAAAGGTGCATTCAGACCAAACGAGCATTCGCAATTCTATCGTGATTCTATCCCCCACTACGAAAGTCGATCGTCATACAAAACGTGATTCGTTGATTTCGTAGAGTGGGGGATAGAATAGCGAATGCTCGTTTGGTCTGAATGCACCTTTACGGGGTTACAAATTATTCGCACATTGTATTCACGACTGAAGTATTATTGCAAATATTTTGTCAACAGTAAGACACAAACAATTAATGTTTCATAGTTGAAACATTATGTTTGTGTCTTACCCCGGTCAGGCGGCAAACGTCATGTGATAAGTTTATAAATATAAGCGCCGGGCGAATGCCAACACTCGAGCAGCGAGGTTGACATATTATGTCCGTTGGGTTCAGAACTTCAGACCGCTGAGATTCTCATTCAGCACATGATCTACGTACGCTTTCGTAAACTTTGTATAGTGACTAATGTGCTTTCACTACGAACAAATAAAACATGGATGCCGCAATTTGCCGCATGCCATATTAAATTGCCTTTCAAAAACGGTCCTGAATTTTTGTTGACAAGTGTCACCCCCAGTCACCCCCTCTTCAATGCATCACGGTAATGAATGTCAATATCAACCTATAAAAACTTAAACCGCCATTTAAAAATAGTTGTGATTGGTCCATCAAAGTTTTGATTGGCTATATTCTATAAACATTTGTCAAAGATGTTGCGCCGAAATATGCGCGGTATTAAGAAAAGCGCTTTGTCCTGCCCATCTTGGCACAATTGAACAATTGATTTTGGGGGCATTTTTGAGCTGGCATTAGACATCCATGTTATATATGGTCGCAGGCTGAGATTCTCATTCGGCACATGATCTACGTACGCTTTCGTAAACTTTGTATTGTGACTAGTGTGCTTTCAGCACCACCAAGGCTTACTTTGAATGAGCTGCCGCCGGGTCATTAAGGGCCCGGCCACATGACCACGGTGCGGCGTCGTAAACGTGAAACGGCGCGGCGTCGTGGCATTGCACGTTATCGCACCGTGGGAAATTACGGCGCGGCGTCGTGGCATTCCACGTTGTTGCACCGTGCGAAATTAGGGCCCGGCCACATGACCACGGTGCGGCGTCGTAAACGTGAAACGGCGCGGCGTCGTGGCATTGCACGTTATCGCACCGTGGGAAATTACGGCGCGGCGTCGTGGCATTCAACGTTGTTGCACCGTGCGAAATTACGACGCGGCGCCGGGCAAATCCACGTTGTCGCGACGGGCAGTTTAACGTTGCGGTGCCGTGTGAAGTAGATGCATTACGTGTTGATACAACGAAGTGATATTTTCCATAAGAGTTCTTCAAAACTTGACACAGACATTCTAAAATAATCATAAAACTTGTGATCACTTGTTTTCAGTGCCTTGTACTTCCTTATGAAATGACTTCCATCATGATTCATAATAGAAAGACATGGATTTATCCAATATTTTCTTTTCTTTTGATTTTTCTTCATGTTTCTTCTTATAAGTAACAAGAGCAGAATACGTGTTATGGGATCCATGTCGAATTGCAGATTGATCGCAAAAATGTTTGGAGAAGTATGAGAAGGTATGGCGTCGTGGTACAACGTGACACCGCACCTTGCATCTACTCCACACGGCACCGCAACGTTAAAATGCCCGTCGCGACAACGAGGATTTGCCCGGCGCCGCGTCGTAATTTCGGACGGTGCGATAACGTGCAATGCCTAGACGCCGCGCCGTAATTTCCCACGGTGCGATAACGTGCAATGCCACGACGCCACGCCGTTTTACGTTTACGACGCCGCACCGTGGTCATGCGGCCGGGACCTTACGACGCGGCGCCGGGCAAATCCACGTTGTCGCGACGGGCAGTTTAACGTTGCGGTGCCGTGTGGAGTAGATGCATTACGTGTTGCTTTTTTAAACGAAGTGATATTTTCCATAAGAGTTCTTCAAAACTTGACACAGACATTCTAAAGTAATCATAAAACTTGTGATCACTTGTTTTCAGTGCCTTGTACTTCCTTATGAAATGACTTCCATCATGATTCATAATAGAAAGATATGGATTTATCCAATATTTTCTTTTCCTTTGATTTTTCTTCATGTTTCTTCTTATAAGTAACAAGAGCATAATACGTGTTATGGTTAGGGCTTGCAATATCGGACCATTTTCAGTTCCGGAACTGATTTCCGATATTATACTTCAATTCCGGAATTCCGGAACCAGTTCCGGAACTGACGAAAATTTTGTAAAACTAGGTATTATTTAAATAAAACGTAAAAATTCGATACGATATGTGTACAAGATGCTCATGAGGAAAGAGAAAATTTTTAACAGCATATTCCTGAGGCTAAGAAGCAAGATTTTTTGTGTATTTCGAATGCTGCACTACTTAAAAAAGTATTCTATTAAATTAATGGAACTATCGCAAAAAATGCATTTTAATGTTTTAGGTAATAAAAATAAAAGATTGTTTGTCCTTTTGATGTTTGTCAATTAAGTGTGACTTTTGTGTTGTTGGTCTTGAATAAGGCAACACAGAGACAAAATCGTTACCTAAAATGCGTAACGGTCTAAAACGGTAATACAAGACATTTTCTCTTAAAATAGACGGCATCCGGTAAACTTTATACGACTTTGTAACTTCAAATTTGATCGTAAATCCGCTGTTAATTTTTTCCCTTTCCTAATAGGCACATTGTATTGTTCATCAATAAATTAAGGTTATGTTCTTATACCAAATATTTAGTACTTATAGGTATGGTAATTCGAATCAGAAAAATTAGTCATTATACACTGTGTTTTATTGATTTCCGTTAAATTGGACAGGTTACTTGGGACATTAATAGAAGTTGCCTGGTATATTGGCTTTTGTTTTCATAGATAATAATTGAAATGGCAAGTGTGAGAAAGTGTGAGATCTCAGGTGACTGACGGCCCATGTCAAAATAAGTAACATTAGGATGTAATAAAGTTTGCACTACACTTATTCATTCATTAAACTTATTTTTTTTAATAACTCAATAACAGTAAGAGTTCAGATACTAGTTTCTTAGAGAAATTGAACATTTTGACCTAAATAAGCTTCCCTTTAATTTAACGGAAATCAATAAAAACACGATACACCGTGGGCTCTTAAAACCCGAAATATTTTAAATATTATATGAGTTTTGTCATTTTTGGCGAAAAAAAAATTATTTTTTACTATTTTTGAATGTATTTTAACATAAAAAGTATATGTTATAAAACTATCACTTAAAATGAGTATTAACGGTTTTTTTACGAAAACCTCATTTTTTAAAGGTTATATTTCTCACTTTTTGACATATGACACTATAGTTTCTAAATGTGGTCAGGAATACACTGTTAAAATAACTTAAACTACAAATACCAATGTTTTACTTTATTGGAATGCTACTTGATATTAGACCAAGTGGAGACTTAAGTCAAAGGTTACCATTCTTCGACATATGTAAATAGCGTATAATTATCGAAGGGCTAAAAGAAAAATAACGTTAAATAATTGCAACCCAATTGATAATTAAAATCTGGTACAGGATTGTTGCTTACCTTGGCCAGTTTTCGTGGTTTACTACCTAGTATTTAGTAAACACAGTTTATTTTACAGAAAAGAAAACATAATACAATTTGTGGCAAACTACTTATCGATATATCTTGTGGTGGCTTTGTACTCTGTATTCTGTACCTAATTATCATAATCGTGTTGATATTTTATGTTTATCCATATAATAAAAACACTTTTTTTTCAATTCCGGAATTCCGATATTAGCTGTGTCAGTTCCGGAACTGTAAAAACAGCAAAATCGGTCCGAAATTCAGATATTTCGAAATTCCGGAATTCCGGAATGCAAGCCCTAGTTATGGGATCCATGTCGAATTGCAGACTGATCGCAAAAATGTTTAGAGAAGTATGAGAAGGTACGGCGTCGTGGTACAACGTGACACCGCACCTTGCATCTACTCCACACGGCACCGCAACGTTAAACTGTCCGTCGCGACAACGTGGATTTGCCCGGCGCCGCGTCGTAATTTCGGACGGTGCGATAACGTGCAATGCCACGACGCCGCGCCGTTTTACGTTTACGACGCCGCACCGTGGTCATGTGGCCGGGCCCTAACGCGAAATATTTAATTGCCTAGTAAATGAAAATAAAACTTAAAAGTGTATTTGAAGGGTCCACTGAAAGAACATGTCTTGTCAATTCAAATTACAGAAGTTAAAACCACCATACTTTTAACAGAATAAGGTGTGAGTTCGCCCTGATTTTTTAAGCACTGGACTTGTTTTTCCGTTGACCCTTCATTTTCGATAGTTTTATGAAATAACACTTTCTTATGTAGCATTCGAAATACCAAAAAAATTGTTTTTGCACAGATTAAAACTCATACCTATAACATTTCTCAGGAATATGCTGTTAAAATTGTTCGCTTTCCGTATGGGCACCTTCTACATTAATTGTCTCCTCACGGGCTATTACGTCCCGGATTTTTGATAGGCTTGCGAGGGGATATAGATGCAACACGTATCTAGAGGCCTTTTGGATAAATTTGCTGTGTGTGTTGTACACCTGCTGCAACCCATTCACGAGCACTAAAATAGATATCCGTGAACCGGTCCCAGCAGGCATATAGAGGCTATTGGAGGCATGGAAAAGACTAATGGGTTATGGCGATGAAGGTTGGTTGGATAAGAAATGGAACTATAGAAAAGAGGTCCGGACACCTGCCATAACAATGATTTTCCTTTGCTATCCATAATTGCCTTGCCTTGGGAATCACGGGCTTAGAAATCCCGGTTTCTTTATAGGCTTGCGCGGGGATTACCTCTATTATTATATTAAACAAATAAAACTTATATTAATAATTATTGTACGTGTAAGCTATTGTGCTGTACGTTTTTAGAAACTTGATCGTGATCTAGAAATTATGATAATTACGTTTACGATAGGTACCCAATTGCCCATGTTATTTATACCTTATTTATACTAGTAGTTAGAGTTAGTCACACCTACACCATTCATACTTCACACATTTGATGGAATGTATGTCTTTGCCAAATTATTATATAACACCTGGCAGACGACGCCTAAATATTTTAAATAGCGACAGACGAGTAATGATGGATTGGTCGAGGCCTTGTTTTAAATACCTTGCAATTATTACTAGTTAAACAAAGACATGCTACCGATTCGTTTGTATTATATGTATTGATGCTCATGCAAAACAGTTTGTGCCTGGATTACTTACCTACATAACATTACCTGCCAACTTATATTATTCTGTGACCTCAAAACGGTAATACTATATTAGATGCGTTTTGTAACTGCTTCTGAGCACTATGTGCCATAGGCTGGCAGATATAGTTATAGTATGGCAAATTAATTTGGCAGAAAAAAACGACATTAGTATTTTCTAAGAGCGCCCACGCTTTGCGCCTCCTTTCTTTAAATCCGTTAAGATTGCAATGTCTCAACTTTGAATTAGATTATTTTTACTCAACTTAATTTTCTCTTCTTTCCAGCCAGCGAACCGTGAGAAGATGATGTCTAGATCCGCGCTCGCCTTGGCCGCCATAGGTCTCGGTCTGTCCACCTTCAGCGTACGTCAGATGGTCCTCAACCAGACCCGGCGATTCTAAAATCTGAACATGCAATAACAAAACGCCAAAAGGTTAATTTTTCGCAATGGCAACACTGACACGTGCGCGTTCAAGCGCGCGCGAATAGTATTAATTTAAAAAGTTTGCGGCTGCGTGATGCGTTCGAGTTAACCTTTTATTTAAGTCGAATGTTTGTTTGAAAAAAAAATGTAAATGGAGTGATTATGGATAAAAAACGTAATTTATTTTTTTAATTGCTTTTTATGCAAATGGAATGTCTGTCCAGCCGTTAGATAATTGTAAATTAAATGTAGGATGGAATTGTTTGCGATGTCGCGGCCGCGTGGTTTAATTATTTCTTTTTTTTTAAGTTTATGTTCATTTCCTTGATGTAAAGATGACTAGAATCAAACCTTAACGACCACATCCACGAATGATCAATTCTCAAAATGACCACTAAGTACTACTGGTAATTTTGAGAAATGGCAAGACTGAAATAATCGTATGGAAACATGATTTGTTGGACCTTGAGGTGACCTTATGTGGTGTAGTGGAACTCCCACCGATTTTGCTAATATATAGTTATTAGAACACCAGAACATAAAGCCCTTTAAGGAAATGTAGATCGTTATTTAGGATCTACTAAGAAAATATCGGAAAATCGATATTTAAGCTGTATTCGTGGATGTAGCCGTTATGGGATGTACCTTAAATGTTTATCTTTGCATTTTAAATTTGCCCCAACTTTAAATCAAAACTTAAATTACAGGGAAAATCCTGGCAACACTCATAAACATATATTTTTCTACGGGTATTGTCAGCTTTTCGTAATAAGCCTATAGTTTCGTTTTCGTTCCGCATGTTTTGATCTCATTGGTTGAAGAATTTTAAGTTTTAACCACTTTGATCAAATGAAAGCAGCTACGCTATAAATTACACGCATATCATACGATAACATTACATATTCCATATAGTTTCTTCCTAAACGATATTGTATGATATGTGGTAATACGCAGACAAAGCATCCATCACATTCTAATACGTGTGTGAGAATAGGATGAATGCTTTATTTCGGCGACCAGCGACATTACAATTCCAAATGTATCGTGCAGACGACTAAAGTCACTCAAATAATATCGTACTTCAGTATCGATTCAGTACTGAGGTACGATTCGGAAGTATAAAAGACTTTTCAGTGACATTTAGCTGTTATTTAACGATATAATTGTATGACTTCCGTTACTGGGTGGTGTTGCCATTTTCGTACATTTATTTTATTGAAGAGACACCGCCATCTAGTGATAAATGTTGCAGTCAACAAATTTTTTTGACCGCGCGGCCGCGACACTAAATTACAATTCCTATCTTAGTTTAAGAGTAGTTGGTTGGAGTAGTCAAATATGTTAGTGCGAAAGATAAAGGTACCTCCTTTTTGTGATGAATACCAAATAAACATAGACACCGATTTCTTGTTTTATTTTATCTTGTGAATACCATACTATCTGTCGAAATTTTATCTTCAATCAGCGTACAATCCTTTGATTTTTAATTTTAGCCTTTTAGACGCCAGTTAATAGTAATATAGACACCAAGGACCGATATATGAGTCAAGGTCAGATCAAAATAAACCTACACGCACGTGCATAAAGTTTAAATTCAGTTTTGACACTTTGGTGACATGTCTCAGTGACGTTTGTATTTGAACTATTTGATATGACATCGAAAATGTACAAGGGTTAGAACCAAATCGAAGTTGGCTTGCATGCACCCGTTTTTCGAAAGGTTGTAACTGAGTGTCTTTTCAAAAGAGCTTATTTCCAGTTTGAACTTTTTTGGGAAATTGAGAAAAACGTGTCGGTTTCCATTTCGATATTCGTACTGTGTTTATGATATAGTATTTAAATATATCATTATGTATCCAAAACTGCCGGGAGACACTATCTCAAAGGTCAAGGTCACCAGTAATGACGTCATCAAAATGGCTGCTGCCTAATTTCGAAAAGCGCTTTTATTTATTGCTCAACCTCCCAACGTACACCATCATGTGTGGTATCTATTGAAAGGTCATTAAGTAAGTATACAAATGTTATGGCACCAAATATTATTGCTTTATCAACTTAATTATTATGTTATTTTACCATACACGTTAAAGTTTTGCACCCATAGTTTCGACCCTACTAATAAGAACAAATAAATCTTATCTGTCAACAAGACAGTTGCTGTGACGCCATACTCGATGGTCAGTGACGTGGTAGGCAACGCGCGACCACTTTAGTGGTTCTTGGTGTTCAATGGGTTGTAACTTTCGATGTCAGTGTCTCAAGACTAGCTTATAGTTGCCGATTTGTAAGAATAAACTTTGACAGATATAGATTAATCCTTATTTATGTGAGGTGATTCACCATTATTCCGATAGTCTTAACGTCATATACACCGTGTTTTTATTGATTTCCGTTAAATTTAAGGGAAGCTTATTTAGGTAAAAGATGGGCCGATGACATAAGAAAGATGGCCGGACATCTATGGATGAGAATAACTCAATATAGGCAAGACTGGAGAATGCTGGAGGAGGACACACGGACAGAGCCCCAGCTACATAACTATCATCATAACTGGAAAATTTACTTTGTCTGTACCAAGGCTATAATGCTATAAGTAAATGAATAATATTTAGGTAAAAAATAATCAATTTCTATAAGAAACTAGTGTCTAACCCCTGGAACGCCGCTGTCATAAAGCTTGTTGATACTTTATTTTATATTATAGTCCAAATGGCTTGTGACAGATGTCACTAGGCCCTCCATGGGTTATCTCTTACTGTTGGGTTATTAAAAAATAAGTTTATTGGCTGAACAAGTGTATTGCAACCTTTATTACATCCTGTTACTTATTTTGACGTGTGCCGTCAGTCACCTGAGATCTTATTCTTAAGGTTTTCTCACACTTGCCATTACAATTATTATGTATGAAAACGAAAAAAATTTTTTTACGAAATTAACTAAAGCCGATATACCAGGCAACTCCTATTAATGTCCCAAGTAACCTGTCCAAATTAACGGAAATCAATAAAAACACGGTGTATATAAGGCTCCTTGTCAAAAGTTCATCCTTAGAAATCGGCAACTATAGCCTATAATTAGCTTGAAAAGGTGATAGACCAAATAAAAGACAAAATGTTCTTAACCATATATTCCACCTCAAGCTATAGAGCTCGCGTTGGACGCGATACGGGGCCACAGATCTGCGCACTCCTTCGCCACGGGTCCGGTGATAGCAGAGCCCTTCATCTCTCCCTTGTTGTTCACTATGACCCCTGCGTTGTCTTCGAAGTATATGAACACCCCGTCGCGCCTTCTGAAGGGTTTTCGCTGCCGGATTACCACTGCCGGCATTACCTGGAAAGAGAAAAATATTTTATATTAAATTAAATCAAAAATCCTGTGAGTCATCCCAAGAGATATTAATCAAAAGCTAGGGAACACAGAAGCATTGCTGTTTTTAAATTTGTGGTCGTCATCATCATCCTCTCTCAGTCCACTGCTGGACGTAGTGGACGTAGGCCTTTCCTATTAACTATGCCTATCGACGCTACGCTGGGCAAGAGGGTTGGCGATCGCCAACTACATTTGTAGCCCTCTACAATTCAATATGAGATATTCAATATGATTTTTGGTGACATTTCTAGGGGTCGGAACTATGGGTGCA
>JALPQI010007107.1:0-54159 GCA_025490895.1 Thaumatotibia leucotreta | reverse complement strand
TAAGTGAAATTCCCTAGGGCGTAATAGAAATGTCAGTACGTCATTTAATAATGTTATGTCTTAAAACTTTTTTTTTTTGTCGGCAAGTGTGATGAAAAACATTGTATGCATCACGGTCGGTAAGCGGAATACTAACTCGAGTCATAAAAGTCTTCTAACACTCTCATTAGTAATTCCGTACTTACCTCCCTTGATGCACAATGTACTATTAATAAACCTATTTAGAATAATCGACGACGAAATGTCAAAACTGAGTCGATTGCTTAATAATTTATAATCATACCTCGAACAAATCATGCGGATGACGTCAAACCACTCATAGGATGATTTCAAAAAGTATTTTCATAAACAATTACTACTTATCAATTATCAACCTCTTTAATAAAACGATATCGCTACTTGACATGAGCAGAGTAGGTACATAACATCTTTGACTGACATTGTCATTCAGTTGAACAATAAAGTGACTTCGTAATTATTTAGATTTTTCTTTACAATTTTTTCAAAACACGCAAAATAATGTCGCGTTTACAAGAATATTGTTGTAATTTTCCGTTTTTGGAAATACGTGATAAAAACGTGTATTGCTCGTGCTGTGATCAAAACATAGCACCGAAAATAAGCAACATTAAAGTGCATTTGGAGACAACCAAACACATCAAAAACATAGAACCAAAAAAAAACGCAAAGTGAATTTAACATGGACCTCACAAATTTTATGATTGCCGCAAACATACCCTGGGTGCAACTACAAAATAAAAATTTCCGCAGTTTCATTAAACAATGCATTAATGGTGAATATGCAAAAACAGTGACTTTACCGACGGAAGCAAACCTAAGATTACGCTATTTGCCAAAAATGTTTCAGAATGCGTTTACTGCTATACGAAAAGATGTCGGACAATCCTATATTTATGTCAGTGTGGACGAGACAAAGGACAGTTTACAACAAAATGTCGCTAACGTACTCGTTGGTGCTCTTAGAGAGAATAATGCAAGCACACCACATATCATTGCATCGAAAGTTCTCGACTGTACAAATAACGTCACCATAAGAGATTTAGTTGTCAATTCATTGAACAATCTTTTTGACAACGAGAACTATTATGAAAGGGTGGTATTATTTTTAACTGATGGGGCTCCATATATGTTGAAAGCCGGTAAAAATCTAAAAAACTTATTTAGTAATATGATACACGTTACGTGTTTGGCTCATGGGTTTAACCGAGTCGCAGAGACAGTTCGTGGGTTATATGACGACGTCAATGATCTAATCGCAAGCGTAAAATCGGCATTTTTAAAAGCACCGTCAAGAATAACAGTTTTACACGAGCTATACCCTACTATACCACAGCCTCCTCGGCCGATTATAACTAGGTGGAACACGTGGCTTGAGGCTTGCACATACTATGCGACATACTTGGACGAGATCACAAATGTGTTGAATGCTTTAAATGATCAGAATGCCGCTAAGGTAAGACGTGCAAAAAAAGCAATTAGTAAACCACATCTAAAAAGCAACCTGTGTTTTATAAATGAACACTGCAGCATTTTAGTGGAATCGACTAAACGTTTACAAAGCTCTACGCTGAAATTAAGCGACTCGTTACAAGTCATTAAAACCGTCACGGCAAAATTATCAAAAATCCGTTTGCATGCGAAAGGGAAACATATATATCAAAAGTTAAAATTAATCTTAGAGAAAAATAAGGAACTGCAAATAATGCAAAAACTTGCTGACCTAAATGACAAAAAAGAAATTTGCGTTGATACAAATGACGGAACGATAGGAAAGATGGACTTATGGCCTTTTTTTAAATATGCCCCAATCACATCGGTGGAGGTTGAAAGGTCTTTTTCGATTTTAAAGTGGATATTTACAAGTCGACGTTCAAGCATGACTCCTAGAAATTTAGAGCAGATATTAATCATTAATTTTGAAAGCAAATACTTATAAGGATATTTACATGAACTTGAAACGAAGCTTACCTAAATTACTTCTATTATATTTTGCAATTTTTGAATAGCGTAAGAAGTTCTCATTTTAATTTTCATATTTTAATACTGGCTGAAAATAAACTTTGCATAAAGATAATAAATAGAAGCAAGACTTGACGTACAGAAAAAAACAAATTACTTTATGTTTTGGGCCGATATCGCTACATATACATACACTATAAAATAATAATTTAAGAAAGAAGAACTGCCTTCTTCCTACCTACTTCCATTGCGATGACATCCAAAAGTAAGTATGATTGATTTAAATAAGTACAAAAGTATTTACGTGGAAATTATAATTTGCTTATTTACACTCTAAACAAACTGGTTTAGCTTCCGGTATGTATATGGCGATGTTGTCTTGAGAGCAATTTACTGTTTTTTGTTCATATTCGTGGTTCAGTGTGTAATGTGGTGGCTATAAACGTACACTGTCACCGTAATGGCCATACCGTGACACTGGCAAAATTGTCTGAATTGGACAGATGCCATTTTTTTAATTGAACTTATTTATATTGCAGGAAAATGTGCAGATATGGAAAGCCAATCAATTTTACGTTCACGTGAATACGAATACCCGTCTGATGATGAAATTGATTTACCCTGTACACAAGAGTATCTTGTGAAGCTACCGGAGGGTCAGAGTCAACTGAGGAGTACCGACAGTACACCTGACATTTTCATATCCGTGGGAACGCAAACTGAAGAACATGTGAGAGATATATCTACACAAACCGAGCAATCGAGTAGTGCGATTGTCATTGAAACAGCGAAATTGTTAGCCAATTTTTTTTTTCCCGGTCAAGCAAGTGAGGAAGAAAAATTTATTAAAGCTTATTTTAAGTGTGTGACTGCAATTATAGACTTGTTAGAGAAATAGTTGTGTACATAATGTCATTAAATTTTTTTTTGTAACATATCGACTTTTATTATCAATTATCGTACTGACGTAAACAAATCTCGCAACATTTATTTTATTTACTAAGTACATCATCCTATCATTCAGATAATTCTGTATAGATTTCTTGAAATTATACGCGGTTAATCTGTTACTTCGTGCAATATGTCAACCGGTTAGTTGCAATACGACATCATCCTTTATGCAAAATTAGGTACGTCATTTTTACGTCATCCGCATGATTTGTTCGAGGTATGTTTATAATTAATAATATAAACGGAACTATCTCTTTAAATGAGTTGATATAGAAAACAATTAGCCTTTTCTAATCTTTTATTATTTCAAACAGTGGACTTGTGCATAAGCGACAGTATAATACAGCTAAAAGCTGGAATTGACTATTTACAAATCTAAAGCATCTTTTGCCATATTTACATAGGTACAACACCATAAATTAAAATACATTCGTCCGGTAAATACACTTCGACATCTTCCAAAGTTTCGAAGAAAAGGTCCGATTGTATGTGAATAGGAATGTGAAAACAATACTATCTGTCAAATGTTATCAACAATACAATACAATAACTCTTTATAGCACCTCAAAGACAAATACAAAACAAATAATAAAAATACATGTTTGAAAGAGGTAAACAAAAGGCGGTCTTATCGCTAAAGAGCGATCTCTTCCAGACAACCTTTGGGTAGAGGATATAAGAAAGTAAATGTTGATAGTAGGTGGTGCAAAACTGAGAAAAATGGTCAATAGGTACAAATAGGTATTTATATATATATATATACACATATCAACGTTTGATATGTCACCGTTGATTATTCTAAATAGGTTTATTAGAAGAGATTGTGTACCTACACACTAACTTATGTTCACACTGCACTGGTACTTTATTTGTATGCCAGTACCGAATACTTCTGGAATAGTTTTTTTTTGGCATGACGCACGATGATTTATGGAAATATCTTAATTTATGTATATAGTGGACATTAGTGGCTATGTTTGCATATTTTTTTTGTAGGTGTACCTCCGCGTGAAATAAAAAAAATATGGAAAAAAACAAGAACCCTTTTTTTATTATGAAAAATTAGGACAACATGCAGATTAAAAATATGCATTTTGTAGTTTATTTTATTGTTATCAAACACAATTTTGTTTGGTTGATCTAACTTGAACAGTTTACGAAATATGCCACTTTCAACGGCACCCTGTATATTTTACATTATCTTGAATAACTCTAAAACAAAAGAAGATCTAGAGCTGATATTAAGCATGGAGTATTCTTAGGGCCTGCTAGTACACCACCTAAAATATTGACCTCATCCGTGGGGAAAGGCACCTCTTGTTCGGTAAGGCTGCTAAACCCTTTAAACTCATTTCCTTACATAAATCTGTACTACAATGTTAACTTTTCACTACAAATATTACCTATCACAGATAAAAAAGTTCCCATAGTTAAACTGATTGTAATAATGCTGGTCATTTCCTATGATTTTTGAACGCATTTTAGAGTACTAATGATATATGCGTAGATAATAAAATGGTATGCAACCCTTGTTTAAGAGAGGTCAAAAAAGGTGAGTGGCGTGGGTAACAATTTAAGGCGAAGCCGAAAATTGTTGTTAAAGACGCCACGAGCATGTTTTGACACAGTTAAACAATGTTGCATACAATACTTTTCCCCACACTAGATCGGAAACACCTAATTTCAGTGAGGGAAGTTGCATTTTAATCACTTGTGAAGGAAATAAATTGACAGATGAACCGTGAAACGTTCAAAACCATGGAACGTCAAACGCTGGTATGGCTATGATTCACTGATTAATTTTTTGAGGGACACCATGAAAATTTTATCATACATCAGATTATTTCATTTATTCAAGATAATAAATTAGATTTTTAGTATTTAATAAAAACCTATCGCAAAATCTTATCATATTGGACAAAAACCAGATAGTATACTTTTACATTCAGAACGCAACCCGCTAACACTGACGTCTTGTACGTCAATGTTGCCAACTTATAAAAAAATACTCGAAATTACAGTTTTGTAAGGAAAGTTTCCTATGTAATATCTTACCAAAAAGTAGGCAATTTAAGTTTACCTCACACATTTTTTAAAATGATTTATGTTTTAGCTGTCGGATACAGATTTTATACTTAAACATCATAGAAATTTTGACAATTTAATGAATGTAGGTAGGTTTCATTGTAATTATAAAAAAAATCTAGTCACATAGACCTAGTCATTTACCAAATTAAGTTAAACTTAAAAGTCTAAAATATAAGAAAAAAATTGCAATTTATACAAGTTACAAAATTAATTGGTCTCATAACTATTATATTGATATTATAGTATGTTGATGTAGTTAAATACTAAAAAATATATTTTGTTATTATAGGTAGTACTAGAACTACTCTAAGTTATCTAATAAAGACTGATTTGTTGCATTGATTGTTTTTTTTTTACACGTTCGTAGCTGCTTCCTCGCTTTAGTGTGGGGAAAAATGTTGTGTTGCACATGGAAGCAAAGTTTGTTTAATTATCGTGCCTTGTAACCCTCGCAACGCTCGAGATTCCATTTTTAAACCACTCGCTTCGCTCGTGGTTCAACTATGGAATCTGTCGCTAGCTCGGGTCTCAATATTGGCACGATGATTAAACAACCACTTTCCTCCTTTGTACAACAAATAACTATTATCTACGACAATACTTTATCTACGACCACACACATATTTTCAAATAAAATTGTATATTTGAGAAATATTCTTAGTCATACACATTTTTATTAATCATCAAGGTCGGGCGGGAGACGTCAAAATTAAAAATGAAAGCTTCTTTATGGTTTACGATTCATGAGAAATTACATTTAAAATTAGGTTGGCAGCCATGTATTTCATTAAGTCTTGAATACACGAGATGTCTCAAAATCCAAAAACGCACTGCGTGTAACTATGTGCCCGAATGCGTTTAAAAGTTTCAAAAACCCCTCCTCCTTTTTTGAATTTTGTTAAAAATACGAGACTTGAACTGTTTAGTTATATTTAATGCTTTTTTTATTGTCTCACTGTAAACTAAAAATTCAACTTACTAAGACGTCATTTCCCAGCACTTTTGAAGTTTTAACATAAAAGTTCACATAGTGGATGGGGTCTCTGCGATTATATCGTAAAGCTGACACGTTCATATACTCGAAGTATTCAGGATTCAAGTATGTAATGTTTGGATGCTCGAAGTCTGCGTAGTATATCTATAAATATATGAAAGTAATATAACATATTTTCGTCCAATATTGCAGCAGTGCTTGAAGGCACTTTGATCGGTGTGTTGCCAGTGATGACAAACGGTACTGAAACATGGTCGCTTACAAATGCGCCTCATAAGAAGGCCCAAAGTCATCCATAGGGCAATGGAGGCTATGCTGGGAGTCCTTCTGCGAGATCGTATTAGACGTGAGACGATCCACAGCAGAACCAAAGTACCTAACTGATACAGCTCACCGTTTCACTATAGCTGAAGTGGCAGAGGGCGAGGCACATTGCACGTAGAATAGATGGCGGTTGGGCCGGAAAGTTTCTCGAGTGGCGATCACGTACCGGAAGGCAAACCATGGATAGGCCCACCACAAGGTGGACTGATGACCTAGTGAAGGTTACAGGAGTCCGCTGGATGCGAGTGGCGCAGGACCGGTCATTCAGTAGTGGACGTCTTTCGGCTGATATGATGATGATATTAATGATCAATAAATTGGGTCTTTTCTGTTGATTTTACGGTGTCACATTCATTACTCGTTTCGTTTATAATAATTACCAGTTTCTTTGCGGCAAACATGGAAGCGTAAAGGAGGACTAGCAGAATCCACATTTTCTCCAGATTCAATCACTTGTCTGATGTATACTATCTAAAAGGCCCAAATAACACGATTTAAAAAAGTATAGTCTGATGCTGCAATATGGTAGGAAATGTGTGTGTTATGTTGTGTTGTTATAACGTCATTTGATATATTATGTAATTTATTTTACACGCTTCCTTTCTTAGTTCAAGTTAAAGTTCAAGTTCTTTAATGTGAATAAAACACACGTCAACATAAAAAATAAAAATACGAAAAGAACTGACATCATACATTATATAAATTAATAACTGTCATATTTTGATTTTATCGAAAATATACTTGATATACTCTCATGTAATTTTTTTAAAAATGTAATATACCAACATGTCGAACGATGCACTGTATATTATACGGTTTGGCAAATTACAAAGTCACTTTGAAAATTCGATGCACTTCTCTTACTCTTTAACAATAAAATATATGTATTTTTCTAAAAGTGCATGTTTTATACATCATAGATTAGTTCCGCAAGGATACTCATATAAAATGCAACTCAAATTAAAATGGAATTATATTGAATACAGACAAAAATATCGTAATCATTGATGGAAATCTCAAAAATAATATTAAAATACGAGTTAGTTATTATAGGGTAGAATTCAGTTGCAAAAAATATGCAAATATTGTTGTTTTACATCATGTTGTAGATTAAAACGAATGCGTGAGATAGTGTGTTAACAGCATGCAGTTTCTTATTGAAAGCGTTCAATAAGATTAAGATTCTTAACCGAATACTGAACATTAGTTATCTACTTAATTCAAAAAAAACTATATTCATACATATTAAACAAGTTTCTAAGAAAATTTGAGCGAGATGCATTGTACTTCAAAATGAATTTGAAAATTGCTCGAAGTGTGTGGTTACAAAAAACTTGCCAATTCAAAGTACGGCTACTGATAGTACTAATTCAAATACCTACCAACTAAGTACGTTATGCTCTTTAAAATACCAATAACGGCCTTATAAGAAAATTTGGCGCATTTATATCTCTATTTAGTGGGTATCCTGTCGTTTGACCAAAAATTGTTTAACAAATTTACACTTGGCAACCAACTACTGGCAAAATTATGTTTCGGCAAATCCTTTTTTCTACAAAAACATCTTTGACAATTTATTATCTTAGTCAAATAATTAACAAATAAAATATCATTTTATAGGAGGTATTTTTGGCAAAAGAATATTTAACAACAAAGTAAACTAATAAATTTACCATTAGCCTAAAAATGTTTGCTAAAATGGGTCGGAGTATAGCAAAGTGGGTTTTTTTGTTGCAACCCATTAAATTTTTTCCCAAAATCAAAAATGGCCAAGATATTCGACATCAAATTAAAAAAAAATTAACATAACATTCATCGTAATCTTGACCAAAATCTGCAGTGAGCGAGCGAAGCGAGCGAACAAAACCTTCCGGGGCAGATCCGACTCGGATAGGTTAGGTTAGAAGACTAAGGCGGGAGCTTTGCTCCCGCCTTAGTCTTCGAGGTTATTTTTTTTATTGTAACCCAGAAAACTTTTCCCCAAAATCGAAAATGGTCGAGATAGGTATTCGGTGAATGTACAAATATGTTAAACGTAGTTTTAGGTGACATGTAAAATATACAATTGATTTATTTATTAATTTATACATTGTTCTAATGTATTAATTGCTTAATGATTATTTGTCAATTGAGTTTTTGTAAAATGATACATTTGCGGAATAACATTTTTGCCACTTACTACATTGGTGAAACGTTTGTTGTAATAGTACATTATTGCAGAGGCCGGGAAAGCGAATTTCGTGGATGAGTATTTTTTGTCGGACGAAGCGACGCTGAGGCCGACAATTACATACGAATCCACGAAATTCTATTTCCGTCCGAGGCACATATAGGACTTTTCTCCAAACATGCAAGGAAATAAAACAAAATTTATTACAATCGATTAAGTAATTCTTCTTGCAAATTGAATAACAATTGAAAAGAAAAAATCTCTTATGATTCCCGCCTAAACTTTTTTTTAATGCATGGTCGTTCATAAAAAATAGTAACGATATCTATGGTTTCATTAAACCGTACCTACACGACCTGACACACCGAGGCGTTTGTAACTCATGATAGAACGAGACGGCCATAGATTTGATCGCCGTCTCTCGCTCTATCCAGACCAGGCGTTTGGTCGTGGCTTTAGAATTTGGCTGTATGCATTTTTTTCAAAGTCCAAAAGTAGTTTTTAAGAAGTAAAAAACAATACATTAATGGATTTTAGTACAATTTCGCGGCCGCAAAAACTGTACAATAATGAAAATCTTTTTTTTTAATTTGAGCTGGTACATAAGAAGGTACTTCGCGTTTCGTTTTTGCTACATTAATGCGAACATTTCCGAGCATATTGGAGAAAAATAAATATTTGCTAACATTGTTTTGGTTAAACATTAGTGAACCCTATTTAGTGGCATAAGTAGTTCAACTATAGAGGTGATATCTATGATATTTTAGATTCATAATTCATAAACGATCTATCTATAAAAGCTGACTTAGACTTTTTTTCTATGTATCTTGTAGTTCGGGAAATATTATTTGACCGACTCTTATCTAAGTTATCTTACTAACGACCTTTTGTGTTGCGTTAACACTTACAAGACAATCAGCAGTCTAGCACTTTTTCATTGTTATGATGCAAAACAAAAAGTCGTAAGTAAGATAAGAGTCAGTCAAATAATATTTTCTCAAACATGCAATGAAATATTGTAGTTACGTGCCTAAAAAGTGGCCGGGAAGTACCTCGTTGCCGGCCTAGGCCGGCAAGTGCCTCTTTTTTAATTTTCATTTGACATAGGGTTGTGACCTGGCATCTTGGCTTTTAGCCAATAATTATCTGTAAGTAATATTAGTATTAAAAAAAATGATTGGCAAATTTTTGCAGTTATAATTAGGTATTTAAATTATATAATTTAAGATAAATGTACAATAACTACTCAAAATATTATTTAAAAATCATTATTATACGGCGCGATCCGTCGGCCCCGATCACTGCTTGCGATTAATTGGACCCAACCGACCGCGTCGTCTAATACCGCTTTTTGAAAGTAAAAATTTGCAACTTTCAAACAGGTCAATCTTTAAAAAAAAATGAGGTGTCGGTGTTGTATTTGACTTTTGTTGTGTTTCAAAAACTTAGTTATGTAGTTGACTTATAATTTCTTAGAAAGAAGAAACATTTTTTTGTTTCATTTCATTGCATGTTTGAGAAAAGCATTGTACATACCTCGGCCATGAAGTGACGGGTTGCCGTCCGAATACTATCCGGCCTCGCTTCGCTCGGCCGTCTACATATATTCGGCCGGCAACCAGTCACTTCCCGGCCTCGGTAGTAATGTACTATTCCCGAACTATACTCGATATCTCCGTGAATTGTGAACCGATTTTTTTTATCGAACGTGTATAGTTATACACGTTATTTATATAGTTATACATGTATCGACGTAAAATAAAAAATCGATTTAATTCTAATAAAGTCGAGACTTCACTTTGGTTACTTTAGTCTTACAGTATTGTAGGGAACGCAGGTGGAAGACGAATGAAAATTAGCTTTTTGAAGTGAAATGATCAGGAAGCGCTCGCGTGTCGCGTGGTGAACAGAAAAAGTGAGGTTATAATTTTATTGGTTAAGTTTAGGTACTCGCTAGCGCCCTCTGTGACTTTATTTATAATACCAGTAAGAAATGGATAGGGCTCACAACAGATGGAGTTAGTGTGCACAAAATTAATGTAAGTATTTCTAACTTTTGCGACGCCTCTGGTGTTGCGGGTGTCCATGGGCGACGTTAATCGCTTTCCATCAGGCGATTCGTCTGTTAGTTCGCCACCTATAGCATAAAAAAATAAAAAAAACTATGGCCTAACTAGCAACTAGGGATTTTGATGCCTACTAATTACATCTTAACAGAACATTTTACGTAAATTTATATTAAAATAAACTATAGTCTACAAGTATTTTTGCCTCGCGTTATCCACAACTCCACGGCTCAAACTAATGATAGCACGGCAGAGGCTCAGCCAAGTTATCTCAACATCAATCAGTTACTTTTACGACTTTTTAAGGAAAGTTCGTGTCTGATGCGTGGGCGTTATCTCTGACCGACTTTGAGGGAGTGGTGTTAACCACGCGAAGTTTTTTACGCTTTTCCTGGTTTTACCAAACTTTGAATGTAAATGTCTGTTTATTTTTCTCAGACTTGCAATGATATGTTGACGTTACGTACGTCAAGTTGGCGAAGAATATAAAAAAAAACATATTAAGTAACTTCAACGTCACCGGGTAAAAGATTACCCAAAACAGCTTAAAAGAATCGACGTCTGTTGAGTTTTTTTTAAATGTACATTACGATCTTTTTTAATATTGATCAAATGGGGACAAGAACAAATGTCAATGTCACGGAGTATAGTTATATACTGAAGAATAATTAACAGGTAACAGATACAGAGTTCGCCAAATCATAGGTCGGATTTGAACCTAGGTACGTCCTCAGCTTTCACGGCTGATGCCTAATGTTGCTAATTATATTTTGACCCTGGTATATGACATCCATTGACCTTTGGGTGACTTTGAGCCTTCTTATGAGGCCCATTGTAAGCGGCCACGTTTCAGTACCGTATGTCATCACTGGCAACACACACTGTCACCCAAAGGGCAATGGAGAGGACTATGCTAGGAGTCTCTCTGCGTGGTCGGATGAAAAATGAGACCACCCGCAGCAGAACCAAAGTAACCGAAATAGCACTCCGAATCGCTTAACTAAAGCGGCAGTGGGGGGGGGGCGATGGTCGTTGGGGCGGGAAGGTTCTTGAGTGGCGGCCACGTTTCGGAAGGCGTAGCGTGGGTAGGCCCTCACAAGGTGGACTGATGACCTGGTGAATGTCGCAGGAGTCCGCTGGATGCGGGAGGCACAGGACCGGTCATTGTGACAATCTTTGGGGGAGGCCTATGTTCAGCAGTGGACGTCTTTCGGCTGATATAATGATGATGATGATATGACATCTAATATTTCATATTATAGTAATTTTATTTGACTCAGCATGAAACAAGGACCATTTGATTGTTTAAGATTCCCATTAAGGGTCGGATAGATGTGGGAAATTTCTCAGATTCTGTCAAATTTCCCCATTTCGCACACACGCGCACTTCACGCACACTACCTCATTTTACCGAGTGGGGTCATTGACCCTTGGTGATTTTTTTAATGAAAGCGGCCGAGTTTGTAATTTATCACTACCTCTTTTGAAAAATTACACTTGTCAAAGTACTAGATGGTAAAAAAGATAGAGAGGGATAGATTTTATAAGACTATCCCTGTCTTTTCGAGTCGTCTCAATGCAATGCAAAAGACAGATTTAATATATCGGGCTTGTAACCAATGCGTGTAATAGTACATTGTGCATCAAGGGATAAGTACGGAATTACTAACGAGAGTGTTAGAAGCCCGACGCCATTAGGCGGAGGGCTTTTATGACTCGAGTTAGTATTCCGCTTACCGACCGTGATGCATACAATGTTTTTCATCACACTTGCCAACCAAAAAATAAGTTTTAAGACATAATATTATTAAATGACGTACTGGCATTTCTATTACTCCCTAGGGAATTTCACTTTTCTATTACTCCAGCTACGCGCGCAAGCAATGGCGCGCTTGGACAGCAAGTGTGATGAAAAATATTTTTATAGGTATATAATAGTTCTCGCACTAGTGCGGCAAAAATCTGTACTGAAAATGGATTTTCAATACAGATCAATCAATTTGTTACAGTCACCATCAGATATATCCGAGCGACCACGGCACTCAAAAATATCTGAGCATGCTGATAGAGGCCTGCTCAGATATTTATGAGTACCCTGGCCGCTCTGCTATATCAGATGGCGACTGTACAGCATCGTATTCTGATTAGGAAATAGTAAGAGAAAATAATCCGCGGAAGAACAAAATTGACTTGGTTCGAGAGTATGCCTGTTTGACCAACTGGTTGTAAGGCAAGCCATTAGTCCACTATAATAAAAAAAAAACTATTTTTTCTGATCGGAACACGATACTGTTGAATATAGGCCCTAAGTATTCACTACCACCAGCTTTTATGAAGCGTAGACATTCAACTTTCCCACTGCTGTGTGCGTCAAACGCACAAGAGTCCACCAACGATTGCACATGCACAGTGCCAACGACGCACATTTGCGAGTCCATACTAATTTGACATTTACAGAATTCGCTTCGGTGTAATGTTTGGTGAAGTAGTTTCCATGAAAAGCCAAATGAATGGAATTATGCATTACATCTGTATGACTTACCAGCAGTTATCAAATTTTAGGGAGCTTATTTTACTAAATTAAATTGCATTAATTATAAAAATAAAAATGCATATAGGTAAAACATTAAGAATTTTATTATTAATTATACACAATTACAACTGTAACTCCAGTGGTTTAAGCATCAGCCACGAAAGCTGAGGACGTTGGGTTCAAATTCCACCTCTGGCGTTGGTAAGCTTCGATATTTTTTCTGTGGTATATGGGATCAAATATTTAACATTATATAGGTACATCGTAGTGTTACTACCTACTTAAAAAAATAACTTAAAAATAACATTTCGTTGAGATATTATTGCAGTCTGTTTTTTTTGGCGGCATCGGAAATACAATATGCTGCTACTTTCTCACCACTCTCAAACTGTGTTTTGAGTTGCCAAATATAATTTAAGAGTAAGGCCAGGCATTTTAAATTTAGAAGTAAGCACTTCCTAATGAGAAAATCCTGATCCCATAGACTGATCCCATAGCTGAAACATCTTTATGGTTTACATCCATACTATCATCGCTGAGCGTTCATCAGAACTGACATTAAATTTCTCTTGCACATTTCACACCGAAAATTGAATTTCGAGTGCAATCCCTTTCATTTTTCAGATTTAATTTTCATATAAGAAAAAATACATCCAAATTATGGACCATGATCATTGATCTTAGCTAATTGATCCAGAAAATATTGTACATTAATTATCCGTCGCCCTGTAATTGGACTATTTACATGACTAGTACCTTTCTCTATAATAAATTCATGCTCTTCCTCTGGCAGCTCCTGGTTCCTATAATAAAAGAGTCAGATAAGTTATATTATTAGTCAGCCTTCTCCGTAGCCTACTTAGTAGTGAATGTGCTTACGATGCTGGAAGATCCGGGTTCAAATCCCAGCGAGGGCATTAAATATTTGAGTATTTATTATCAGTATTATCACAACTCGAACTTATTCGAAAAAGGGTTGATTATCTCTAATCCATGCCGAATCCAGGAAATTTCATGTAACATTAAAGACTCTAAATATGGCTAGGAATACAGCATTAAAATATGTGGTAACTCTCAATGCTCGCGAGCAGCCTGTACTCGTATGTACTGATCATACAGGGCGTCCCACGGCGATGCCACAAGGAGGGAAACTACCTTAAATATCATAGATAAGGTCAATGCGGGTAAGACCGTCTATCAGGAAAGTCCGTCCACCAACTGATTTCCGATCCTAATTGAACAGTATAAGAAAAACTAAATACAATAGCATTCATTTTTTTTTAAAACAATTGTATGAAAAAAAAAATATTGCGAGGTCGGAGAAAAAATACCTTAATTATTGTAAATGAACATCTTACTGAAAGAAGACATTATTTCGATTTACAAAAACAAGTTGAATTGCATTTTGAATTATTTCATGGTTAAACCGGGAATCGAACCCGCTTCGAATCGGGAATCCAACCCGCTAATGTATGATATCACATAGCTAAAATTCATTGGCCGTGTGGTGACGGCATACGGCAATAAGAATACATTTGTCACCACCCCAACTCCTCCTACGGGTGTCGTAAGAGTCGACTAAAGGATTGAAGTGTCACTGACCATTATTTGATAAAAGATTGATGATGGGCAGCAGCGTCATCATAGTGGACACATTACTGCGATCGCCAATCCGCTTGCCCAGCGTGGCGATTATGGGCATTTGCTTCCTAATGCGTCCACAAGCGTAATTAAAAGGAGAGGCCTAAGTCCAGCAGTAGACTATCATAGGCTGATGATGATGATATGATGATAAATTTCATAAATCCTGAACTATTATACATAGATAGTCTTCTAGAAAGGTTCAAAATGAGGTTAAAATCCAAAAACCAAAAAAAATCACATACCTATTTTTGTAGCTGTGCCTACGTTATGTACGTATGCTTACAAATATTGCAACGATTAATTGAACCAGATTTTGGTGGGCCGATTGTGGTGAGAGGAGAAGTATGCTTACTTAACTTCGATAACAATACAATAGATGAACCTGACCTGATGAAGAATTGAAAGGTATCTATAGGCCCAATTGAGCTGAAGTTTAGTATGCCTTTGGTGACAAAACTACTGTAAGGTGTAATAGTGCGGGTTTGATGAGGAGCTGGAGGATGATCATAATATACTGTATGATTATTATTACATCTTATTGTACTTTTGTTCGGTTCATTCTTAGAAATCGATGACTAGCAGAAAACTGTGTCCTTACACATTGTCTGAGGCAGTTTCATTTGCCAGAGGAATTCCGTTGCGCCATTTAATGGGGTAAACTCGTTGACTGCGTTTCATTAGTAGGATCGCTTGCTCTAAAACAATAAATCGTCCATTAATTCTATAATTCATTTAAAAAATTTAATAGGACGATTTAAAGTGTCCATAATGTAGCCAAAATGACAAAAACGGAAACCTTACAGATTCGTCATGGCCGTCTGTCATAGACGATTTACTCTCAAACTGTAAGTACTACTAGAATAGGAGATCTGGCTTCAGGGGTAATTCCGCCAAAAACCAAGTACATTTTTTTTAGGTCATCTTCCGCGTCTTTTTAACATACCTACTATAAGAGTAGAGAAAAATCCAAGTAAAATCTACTTGGATTTTTCTCTACTTGTTGATCTTGAACAGAAACAGAATCGATGGCATAAAAAAAAGTTTGTCAAAAATGACCATTTTTTCGCACTTATCTATTGTTTACACACATACAGGGTTGAACTTATTTTTGGGTCAGTGAGGACAGCTACCAGATCCAGAGTAGCTACGCGAAAATGGTCTTAGAACACCTTCCTTCGATTTTAAATTAATGAAAATTGGCGTTTACAGATTTTGTAAAAAACATACAGGGTGCGAGAAAAAAAATTGTCACATTTGACAAACTTTTTTTTATACCTATCGATCCAGTTAATGCTCCAAGACCTGAATAACGCAAGCCTTCAAGTTGGACTTCATATGAATCGCACAAAGACTCAGGTGATGACTAACGGCACGATACATTATGTCGATGAGTATATGATAGTCTACTTGGGCCAGCTAGTCTCTTTCAGCAAGGAAGTTTAACGCCATGTTCAAAATGCCTGGAAGAGCTACTGGTCCATGAAAGAGCTAATGAAGGGCGACCTCCCAATGTCACTGAAGCGCAAACTAGTCGACATGTGTATCCTGCCCGTCCTAACCTACGGTGCCCAAACATGGTCACTCACTGAAAGTTATACGTCCAAATTGAAGGTCTGGCAGCGAGCAATGGAGCGCAGCATTTTAGGTGTAACGAGGATGGATCTGGAACACTACGCTGCGCTCCAAAACACGCATAGCTGACGTAGTGAAAATACTGCCAGGCTAAAGTGGGATTGGGCCGGCCACGTCTACCGCATGCGTCCAGAAAGGTGGGTTATTACAGCCACCAAGTGGATGCCGCAAACTAGGCGGGGACGAGGCAGGCCCAGGCGGAGATGGCGGCACGACTTGGACGCCTTCGCCAACAATTGGCCAGACTTGGCACCGTACCGGGAGCTGTGGAGATCTGAGGGAGAGGCATTTGCCCAGCAGTGGGACACGTCTACCGGCTAGAAAAAAATCGATCCTGTCTATTTTCAGGATCAAAAGCTTGTACAGACCCAAAAAAAAGTTTTCGGCTAGAAAAGCCGCAAATCGAGATTTAAAATTCCCAATATTCCCATACAAATTGTATGAATGTTAATAGTACATTACTATAGAGGACGGGAAACGAAGGGTTACAGGCCAAGTAGATATATCTGGCCGAAGCTGTTTCTCGCCGAGATTTGTATAGTGCTTTTCTCAAACTTGCAATGAAATAAAACAAACTGATTTCGCCGAACCATACTATTTCATTTGTAAATATACCAATAGTACAGTATCATAAAACATTAAAAAAAAACCATTCGCGCCTAATTTTTTTTTTATCTGTTTGAGGTATTCTTTTACCTGGTGGTATAGACATCAGTTCTAAGGTTATTTTTTTTTCTGTGGCTGAATGTCAAGACCTTGTGTCACAATTTGACGTTTCTAAACAAAAGACAGTCTGTTTGCAGTCCTAGGTGTGAAATAAATACATGAAATCTCTTTACATAATTATCATCTTAGCATATGACACCGGAAACATAGTATATCCGGGCTTAATTTAAAGTGAGTAACATCAACATTCCGTAGCAAGTTTGAGAAAAAAATATTTTTTTCACGCTTAATTTTATTATGTCAATCGATTTAAAAACTTAAACGTGAAAAAAATATTTTTACCCATAGTTTCTTAGGGGTCAACTTATAGCAATGTATAAAAAAGCCAAAATTTCAAGAAAACTGTTTTTATACATTTACTATGGAAAAAAAGTGAAAGTTTAATTGCATCATCTGTCACGATAATTAGTCCTCTTATGCTAAATGACAATAATACTGTGTGGAAACATTAGCTATATTCATTATCTCGATTTACGGCTTTTCTAGCCATTACATTTTTTTTGCTCCCATACAAGCTTTTGATCCTGAACAGAAACAGGATCGATTGGCATCAAAAAAAGTTTATCAAAAATGTCTATTTTCTCGCAACCTGTATGTTTTTACCAAAATCAGTAAACGCCAATTTTCATTAATTTAAAATCGAGGAAGGTCTTATAAGACCATTTTCGCGTAGCTACTCTGGATCTGGTAGCTGCTCACTGACCCAAAAATAATTTCCACCCTGTCTGTACACAGTGTAATGTCAGCATTCCGAAAGATTTTAATGCTGGATTCCTGACCATATTTAGAGTCTTTAATGTTATATTAAATTTCCTGGATTCGGCTTGGTTTCAGAGATAATCAACCTTTTTTCGAAATAAGTTTTTCGACGTAACTCGTCATTTAACTTCTTTTGGATTACAATGCTACCATAATGTGTTCTAATATTACCACACCTTTTGCCTGACAATCAAAAAATACGAATAGACTTGACGAAATAACCTCTACCTAAAAAAAAACAATTGAAATAAATAATTTAAACAAATTGTTGTTATGATAAAAAGTACTGGAAATGTTAAAAAGTATTATAGCAAATCGGCCTAAAAAAAAAGAAAAAAAAATTTTTTTGGTGGAATTGACATTATTAGGTCTCATAATATTTTTTGTTTATTTTGATGTCTAGAATGCATAGTTAAAATCTTTCGCAATGCTCGCGTAACACCGTGTATATTATATACCTATAAAAAAATAATACTTATACCTGCAAATGGAAATAATAGGGGTTTATATACCTACCATTTGCGGGTTGTAACGCACATACCTTATTTTATTTCTTGGTATAGACGACGTCAGTGTTCGTTTATTTCTTTTGTTCCCCATTTGAACAAAGCTGAAAACTTAGGAAAAAAGTGTTAAAAAATCATAAGAAATCAAAAGACTTTACTCAAGAAAGACCAACCAACCGAACGAAATAATAGTAAAGGGTCATTGCAGGTGAAATCAACAAATCGGATGTGCTGGCTGCATGGTTTCCGATTTGAATGAAAAAAATTGAGGATATACTTCATAGTGGCAGAAGTGCTTAACCACCATCGTTTTCTTTTTTATCCTTTAGTTTCCAAGTTTTGCCCTTTCAAAATTCAAAGTGGGCTCATTGAATTCGTGCTTGTGGAAATACAGGCATAACTTTTTTATATAAAAGTAACGACATAATTACTTGCCGTGTTCATCTTGTAAAATAAATATAAATGTGTTAGAGGAACTACTTGTAACAGAAAAATATAAATGAAAAATGAATATGACCTTAAACTTTTAAATGCCTATGAATTCAATGAGAACATTTTGAATTAAATCCAGGCGATTGAAATTGACTGTATATGTATACACCATGCATGCCTGTTAATGAACCGAAAAAAATTAACCATGTATTTCTAACTGCGTTTACAAAATATATTGACAAAGTAATAATTATTTTATTTCGTTACTTCTTATAGAAAAAAATTAGGTCGGATTTTGTACAAGCAGGAATTTGACCCCACTCTTAACTTTGAATGGGCAAAACTTGGAAATTAAAAGATAAAAAAGAAAACTGGTGGTGGTTCAGCACTTCTGATACCATGAAGTATATCCTCATTTTTTTCATTCAATTCAGAAACTTTCTCCTGTTCCTCGCTATAGTGGGGGAAAAGTTACACACGGGTGCAAATGTATTTAACTTCTCTTAAGTTAAAACACTTGCTACGCTCAGGTTTCTATTTTTCAACTATGGAATCCTTTCGCTTGCTCGTGTTTCAATTTCATGCTCGCGGGTAAAATACAACTTTGCACCCTTGTATAACAAATAACTATTTCTTTATAGAAGATTGATGATGAGCAGCAGCAGCACAGCATCGTCTTAGTGGACAAATTACTGCAATCGCCAACCCTTTTGCCCAGCTTGGCGATTATGGGCATTTACCTCCTAATGCTGCAATACGCATATTTAACAGGATCACCTTGTATATTATTCTATCAATTTATCGGTCGGATTAATATGTACACATTTCAGTTGCAAATTTCTAATTCTAACGGTCATTCAGTTATGCTGCGGATAGACAGACAGATAGACAGACAGACAGACAGACATAGCGAAACTATAAGGGTTCCTAGCTTACTACGGAACCCTAAAATCTCGTGTCGATTTAAAACACTCCTTTCAGTCGTGTTTTATTTTATCGTTAACCATTATTTTTTTCACACTTGTATCGTAATGTCATCATCATCATCCATCATCAACATCATCATATCAGCCGAAAGACGTCCACTGCTGAACATAGGCCTCTCCCAAAGATTGCCACAATGACCGATCCTGCGTCACCCGCATCCAGCGGACCCTGGGGCAAGAAAACCTAGCGGTTAATTCCGAAAACGTTAACTTAAAAAAACTCTGTTTTGTAACCCGATTTTTTTTATAGACCTATTCAACAATACCCCATACTATAAGGTTACAACAAAATAAAAAAACATCCCGACTTTACTTATAGGGGAGGTGCCTGAATAATTTTTAATATATTTTATTCCACCTCTTTTTCGGTGTGACTGATATGGAGGTATACCTGTACCAAATTGCAAATTTCTTATACTAATGGCCTATGAGCTATGCTGCGGACAGACAGACGAAGAGACGGACAGACGGACATGGCGAAACTATAAGGGTTCCTCGTTTACCACGTAACCCTAAAAAGGTTGGAATTAATTTTGGGTCTATATCGGGTGGCATAATTTTTTTATTTCGAAAAATTTGTCGCCTACCAATTTTACGCCGAAAAATTAATGGCCTAAATTGTTGCACATATATAGGTATTTTGTCGTGTTTTGCCGAAATTGTTGATCCTAACTTGGTTGTTCCTAAATATCGTTTGTCCTAATGATTTTCGTGTCTAATGTGTATGTATCGAATAATAATTGTGCATAATTGTGATGGTCCTACTATTTAATGTACTAATACTGACTACTATAAACGAACGACATTAAAAAAAATATTTTCCTTAAACTTAACCCTCCCTTAAACCACCCAACCCTGTTGTCCAAAGAATTTTAGTCATCATACCTAGGAACCGGTCGACGAAGCCCCGCTGCGCGGGACTTCTATTTCTGATCTAAGGGATAAAAGGTACCTAACGAACCTATCCAGGTTAGAGTAGGGGAGGTACAGATTCATTATTTTCTAATACAGGGCGCTTAGCCCCCGAGCCCCCCTTGTGGGGCGCTTCGCTCCCCCGTCGCCCCTTTTTCGGGTTTACAAGAATGAGGATGGGTAAACAATTGATTAAAAATTCTTAAGTATTTTATAGACTAAGCCTTTCTCTCCGCCTTTCCTAGAAACCTAACCATTCCAAGTCGGTTTTAACCTGGCTTATCATCATCATCATCATCAGCCTATGATAGTCCACTGCTGGACGTAGGCCTCTCCTATTAACTATGCGTATAGACGCAATAGGAGGTAAATGCCCTTAATCGCCACGCTGAGCAAGCGGATTGGCGATCGCAGTAATGTGTCCACTATGATGACGCTGCTGCCCATCATCAATCTTTTATCAAATAATGGTCAGTGACACTTCAATCCCTTAGTCGACTCTTACGACACCCGCAGGAGGAGTTGCGGTGGTGATAAATGTATTCTTACTGCCGTCACCACACAGCCATCTTACTGCCGTCACCACACAGCCTAGCTTATTACTTGAACATTATTTTAAACCATTCACCATATTGTTAATATGCTTTTTTCAATGAAATTTCAGACATAACAATTGTAGACGCAATAAAATTTTACTGTTTGAGCAGTAGGAAACAATGAACATTATGATTATTAAGCTTTAGGTAATTCGACGTTCGAGTAATCAATATTAGGATAAATATAGTGTAGGTGTTTTAAATGTGTATGCGCAAAATAAAGTAGGCTAAACGAGTAGTATGCCATCTAACACTAAATATGCCAAACATTCTCGGCCAAAAAATTTTAGGACAATCGACGTTATGCGACACGTCAGGCACCCCTTAATTTTATCTTAAAAATATACTCTTCAGACAAAGTTTCGGTTTAAAGACATTTTTTTTGTACACTTGTTTGACGGTGAACACTGTCACCGGCGTCGAAAGTGTTAAGGGATAAATATTTAAAAAAAAAACGCTGAAATCGATTTGTCTTATTTTTTATCAGCAGTTGGAATACGACGTATCAAGTCGCTATCTTTCAAATCACACTATTTCCATACAAACTTTCAACTACCTTTTAACCACTTTAGGCTTTAAATTTTATAAAATGGTTTCTCATTTTGTATACAAATAATTATATAAGTAACCTTCTGTAAAGATGCCATCTTTCTAGCGCTAGTAATTTACTTTAAATTTATTGTCTACCTTAGTCTCCTTAAACAAAATCTACACCCCTACTTAACCCTCTCAATCATGAAATTTCCCTGCACTCTGATATATTATTGCTTTTTTCGTATTATACTTAGTAAATCTCCTACAATGTTTTAGGTCTCCAATCGTAACTTTGCATCCCCTTGTTATAAAAATACTTTTATAGGAATTATCATAGCATTATGTTAAACTTCAACCCAATAAAAATTGTAATCCCCTTTTAACCCTTTAACGGGCAAGACTCAAAAAAATCGTGGATTCAAGCTTCAGCGCCATTATACAATACGAAAAATTCTCTACAAGAAAAAAATACAAAAATATAGTGCTATAGGGTGGTCGTTTTTGAGACCGGTGCCCTAAAAAGGGTTAACCTTTAAGAAATGATTAAATTAAATTTCTTGTACTCTTGTAAAATACCTTATTAATACTAAAGTTTCAAGTTCCTAAATTAAAATAAATTTGGATCCCACCTTTGCACTCTTAACTTACCAGAAAAAAACAGCTTATACACGAAGTTTGACATTGTCATTCAAATGAACAATAAATTGAGTCTCTAATTCTTTACATTTATTTTTACCAATGTATAAAATACGCAATAGAATGTCGAATTTACAAGAATATGTTTGTAATTTACCATTTTTGGAGTTACCTACGTCACATAAACGTGTACGAGTATTTGCTCGTGCTATAATCAAAACATAGTACCTACCGAAAAAAAGCAACATTATTATTAGGTACCTACTTTGTTTGTGCAATATGCAATGCATATTCACAAACGAAGTCATTCATTCGTTCATTCATTCATTCAATGCAACACGGAAGTTACCTCTTACCTACATGTATCCTAGGTAAGGTACCTACTCGTAATGTAGGCACGAGGTTGAATAAAAACATTAAAATGTATGCAAGGTACCTACGTCATTTTTGCGTTACTATTAAGAACAGGAATTCCCTCGGTTCACCAAGGAGCAGTTCATGACAGCCTTCGTTACCCTTCTGCCACTGACGACGACGACTGCGACTGGTCTGGTGACGTGATATGATTAAATCTTGTTATCCACATTGTAATCCACACTCCTTTTTTATACTTTAGAACAACCTGTATATAGCAGCTCCTGAGGTAATAAAAAACCGGCCAAGAGCATGTCGGCTCATGCTAGGGTTCCGTACTTTTCGGATATCTCTGAAAATATTGACTTTAGAAAAAAACTTTGTTTGAAAATCTCTTATTTTTTTCAAAGACCTCTTCAACGATGCACACTATAGGATTACAGCAAATAAAAAAATCATTCTCACTTCACCAGGTTAGGCACCCGAATTTTTTTTATTGTTTTTTATTTTACCACTTTGTCGGCATAATTAATATTATGTATATCTGTACCAAATTGCAGATTTCTAGTACTAACGGCCACTGTGCTATGCTGCGGACAGACAGACGGACAGAGCAAAACTATAAGGGTTCCTAGTGTACTACGGAACCCTAAAAAGGTACAATAGTATGAAACCTCTTTTAAAGAGTAGCTTACATAAATACTCTACATTTATTTATTTATTTATTTATTTATTTAAACTTTATTGCACAAAAGAAAATCTTAAAGTACAAAAGGCGAACTTAATGCCAAGGGCATTCTCTACCAGTCAACCTTAAGGCAAAGCAGAGAAGGTGTGGGCGGTGCTATCTTGGGTATGTAACAAGTAAACTGAAATAATATTAACAACAAACACATGACTCACTATAAAAATATATATATATTTATCACATTATAAAATATATTATAAATATTTATATACATACATATAACCTACATACATACAATAAAAAACATAATATATATATATTAAGACGAAACGTATTAAACTTAGGTACATACTAATTGTTTAATCTGCGAGCGAAGAAAGCACGAACAGATTTCTTAAATGCATACTTGCTGGGAGAAGTTTTAACATCCCGGGGAAGGCTGTTCCAGAGTCGAGCCACCTGGACGGAAAAGGAACTGGACATAAAACTAGTGTGATGGAGAGGGATGGCAAGAGATAAATTTCCAGAAGAGCGGAGTTGACGGTCACGAGACACGCCATAATATTGAAAGAGAGACTTAAGGTATTCGGGAGAGTGCGGATCATGTAAAATGGAAAAAAGAGTGCAGAGCATTCGACAATTACGTCGTTGACGGATGGGTAACCAGCCAAGCTGAGAACGAAAAGATGACACATGATCATATTTACGGAGACAGTATATGAAACGGATACAGTTATTAAGTAAGCGATCCAACTTATCTAGAAGTTCTCCGTTCAAGTCCGGATAACACACATCACCGTAATCGATTATGGGTAAAATTAATGTAGTAACTAGTAATATTTTGGTCTTAATGGGCAAAAAGTGCTTGAGCTTATTAAGGTAGTGAAGAGAACCCATGACCTTACGACTAATTTCAGCAACCTGCGCTCTCCAACTCAAAGTGCTGTCTACAATAATACCAAGATCCTTAACATTTTGGCTGAACGGAATAAGAGTGCCATTGAAACTCACCGGCGTAACTATACTAAGGTCAAGCTTTGAAAGTTGTCTACTACTACCACATACAATGGCCTGGCACTTTGCCGGATTTACAAACAAACCAAATCTATCAGACCACTGTTGTATATGAAATAGATCCAGGTTTAGCCTGTCAATAGCAGTCGGTAAGTCAGCAACCGTAGATTATCAGGAATTTATCAGTTCCCTTAATTCCTTAAGGGTTAAGGAACCTACCATCTAAACTGGTCTTTGTCCAGAACTTGCTCCATAACATACACAATCAATCAGAAATATCTGCCAAAAGTGAAACACGTGTCGTTAAGGGGTTCCGTTCTGGTCTTTATCAGCAGTTCCACCTACTCACATTAAAATGCATAAATGATAATGCTTGATGTTTAAATGACAATACAGAATCCTAAGGTTCCTAAGGAAACACCCCATCAGAACTGGTATTTGACAATACCATGACATTACACGACCATCTTCATTGCTTAAAATGCATAACCAGTTACACACATCATACAAAACACCAAAGTATTCCGAAGTTCCGTTCTAGCCTTCATCGGCAGTTCCACTTCCCTAAGTAATTACTTATGCGTGTGGATGCATTAGGAGGTAAATCGCCACTTCAATCCCTTTTTCGACTCTTGTGACACCCGCGGGAAGAATTGGGGTGGTGACAAATGTATTCTTACTGCCGGTGCCACACGGTATTTGTGTACACAAACTATATATCAGTAAATACTTCTTACTTATGCTATAAAAAATGTAAAGATTACTTACTCACTCTTTACGTCCTGCTTAATATACACTCTGAAACAACCAGTAATATGTCAAACGTTTATCTACCAAAAGAAACATCTCAGAAGATGAGAGAAATTGTCTCAGTTCAGTGGATAAAAATCTAAATGGTACACTATGCTATAAACGACTAGTATTAAAACTCTAAATGTCATACGAATAAATTTAGAGTTTATCAGTTTTCATATTTTTATTTCAAAAATAATTTACTTTCCATATTGAATGTACTGAGAAGATGCGGCATATACTTTCTTACCAAGAAATCGTGGCCGCAGAAATCGCAGTGTCGATGAGCACAGATTTTATTCCACCATTAATTAAAGACTCGTATCACTTTGAATATGTATACCTACTAATATAATTATATAACAAACATATTCTATCTTTCTTATTATTATTATAACTAAATCGACATTCTATCGTTTTGACTTCTAGCCGTCACATGTGTTTTCAAATTACGTATTTTATTGCCAGAGTATAGAAAATAAACTCCATTACACCAAATCGTATCCGTAAACTTTTTTCATTTTTAATCGTTTTTGCGAATGTAACTTATACGTGTTCGGTAGTATTGAGTTTTATTCAGAATCAGTTGTTATAGTTGTCTTGTGTTCCGTCATAAAAATAACAAGAAACTTAAATAAATGATGGGGTTCGAAAGAATTTCTTCGTTCTGATTTTCCCTACTTATTTAAAGATACTTTGAGTACTGGCATCCCTTGACGTATATGTATATGATTTTATGTCATTTTAAAAGTCAAAAAGAGCTGTCAACGGGAGCGATTTGGCGTGCGTCCGACCTCGAGGAGGCGCTCGCGCCATCTGAGTCAAAATAGAATTTTGACTCGTGTCGCCATTTGTATGGAGAATAAACATAATTTTAAATTAAGGATTAAATTTCTCCGTTGTCTTTAAGAGGAAAAATATGAATATGCCTTGATGCACTAATTTAGTTATCTGGCTTTTAAATTAACACGAATATTTTATGCCCGCTAAGGAAAAATATGCATTGCTTCGTGTTCGAAAAATATGCAATTTTTTGATTTTTCGGTACATTTAGAGTCGATTTATAGGAAATTCATGTAAATATAAAATATAATATCAATTGGAGCCTCTGCACGGGTTCTTTCTCAATAAGCTCATGTAAGAAATATGTTTGCAGAGTTACATTTACTTAACAAATTATTTGTTCGAAAATAGGTCTAAAACGACAAAATCGGGAATCCGACCCTTAATTTGGTATTTATTTTGTCATTCCAACCAGGGGTGCAAAACATTTGTGTTTCGGTACAATATTATGCAAATCAGGCGTGCCAGCCACGGCTTATTTAATCAATAACATCGGTACTCCAAGCTACGACATTCGAATCAATTAAATTAATTAATTCGAAATAATAAATGGTTTCGAAAGCCTTGTTTAAGTTAGTGTTTGCAGAGAGTATCCTTTCAGTAGGTATCGTACTCCCATAAGAAAATGGTAGGAGAAAATGGTGGTGGATAAAATATTAGGTAAATTTTTTCTATAGAACGAAGTAATAAAAATACTGTTTTTCGTCTCATTGACTATAATGTTTGAATTAAGCTTACGTACACAAAATTATAATCATATATAATACATTTACATCGACTTCGCTCAACTATAATGAACTCATTATACAACGCTGTAGACAACTAATAATGGTAATGAATTTGACCAAAGCAAAAAAACATCATCGTTGTGTGAAATACTATTTTGCGATGTATGTATTTAAATGTTGTAAGTGGTCTGACGTTTTAATGTTGAAAGATGGGTTCATAATATTTAACAGTATTACAGAGTAGGTAAACTAAATATTACTTATTCCAATGAATTGAAAAATTCTTCATAATGTAATGAAAACCGCCAAAATTCACTAACTAGCAAATACCTACGTGAAATAAAGCTCGTATCTCAGTTTAGATGCAATAGTGACATACGAGGTTGCTAAGAGTAGTGAAAGTTTTTATAGTGAGTTTTGGGTCACAGTTTATTTACTACTATTTATCCCTGTGGGTGGCATGACATTTGTTGTAATTTTTTTTATTGGAATCTCTGTTTGATGGCTAAATCAATGTGCATTTCTGCCAACAGCTCGGCTTTTCGCATTAAATTTATGAACATACGACCTTTTCGAAGAGGGAAAGTAGCGAGTAGTGGCATGTTCGGAATACTTATGTTCTTGAAGTGATATTCCCCCTGTAAAAATGCAATAATGAATTTAAATAATAGATTACAATAGAATAATATTTATTCGTGACACACTAATTTACAGTGAAATAATACAATGATACAATGGTTAAAAAACAATACACATAAGGGTAAGATAATTTAATTATTAGGAAACAATTATGTGTATTGAATCCTAAGAACAAAATTTGTTCTTAGGTACAATACAGGAAGTATGTTGGTTTTAGTGACAAGTAAAAACGCACGCAAAAAAAACTTAATTTTTGAATACCTATATGAATTGCAAGCCCTATCAACATAAGTAGGACGGAGCTATACCTACTACACTAAGTAAACAATGAGAGGTGAATACTCTGTCATTATTCAGTATAGCCGCTCCGTCCAACTTATTTTAATAGAGCTTGCAATTGGAATATTCGAAAATTTTGAATATCCAGTCCGTTTTAGTATTCGAATAATTAGAGACATTAGATTTTTTTATTACCTACACATAGATTTTAAATTTAGACACTTACAACAAAAATTACTACGCATTCCGCATCGATTCAATGCTATGCCAGAAAACTGATTTGAGAGTTTTTTACGAAGTTTCGGTAAATATTCGTACACCCATAAACCAAACTATCATTCGATCATTCTATCCCCTACTCTACGAAATCAACGAATTTCGACGAATGACGTTTTGTGTAACGAATTTCGTAGAGTGGGGGATAGAATGAGCGAATGCTCGTTTGGCCTAAATGCACCTTAAAACAAGGTTACCAAAAATAACTAAGCGGACAGGATATACTTGCATGGTGATATTTTATTTTATTTACAGTTTTGGCCGCGTGGTGACTTGTGATTTGTCACCACCCCAACTCCTCCTGCGGGTGTCGTAAGAGTCGATTAAGGGATTAAAGTGTCACTAACCATTATTTGATAATAGATTGATGATGGCCAGCAGCGTCATCATAATATCGATCGCCAATCCGCTTGCCCTGCGTGGCGATTATGGGTATTTTACCGCCTAATGCGTTTGTACGCATAGTTAAAAGGAGAGGCCTACGACCAGCAGTGGACTATCATAGGCTGATGATGATGTATGTATGTATGTATAATATTTAAGCTCTAGTCATCTTCATTGGTTATTGCAGTATACTCGTATTACGCCTTGATGTAAATATGGAAAACAAAGTAATTTTATCCATATTTTCAATATCTTATTAGATTCGGCCTTATTAGTAAGGTAAAGTGGGGTAAGATGGAATGGGTTTTTTAATGGGGTAAGACAAAAAATCGTCCTTCTGGCACAGCGTATACAGGTTGCTTTGTGTCTTACCCCATTTAAAAAACCGATTCATTTTACCCCCCTTACCTTACTACGTATTAGCCTTTCGCATTCAGGGGGATTTCTTAATAGGAGAAACACTGAAATTATCAACAATACCTTCGGAAAAGGACACGATGAGGCGTTAAAGTATTTCGTGTAGAAGGGCTTGAACATTTCAAATTTAGGATCAGAAATAGCATCACAAATCTTGAAATGAAACTCGAGCATGCTAGGACGGTATTCGTTGCTAAGTAACTCGTAGATATGGTTGTTTAGCTGAAATGTAATAAAATAAACATATGAAGGGTCCACGGAAAGAACATGTCTAATCAATTCAAATTACAGAAGGAAAAACCACCTTACTTTCAACAGAATATGTGGAACAAATTACCAGAAGACGTAATCTCAGCAGCGAATGTCAATCAATTTAAGAATAGACTAGACAAACACCTAACTACCCAAAAGAATACTCTTTACTAAGTGAAGATAAACTGGATACAGGCACCTATCAGTTGTTTCAACTGCCTGCCTGATAACACACAATAATAATTATTCTGCTGATATCGGTCCACACGCTCTCTGTAGCGGCGTATACGGTTTGCCCATGCATAAACCTTCTGCTTCAGGAAGTCGATGCGCTCTGTGAGGTTGGCCATGTAGTCGCGGGGTGCAATACCTGTTCCCGTGAACGCCTGGTTCACAAAGCGCATTACTCGGGGGCGGTTGTTGCCCCCCCTGAAGCAGATCAGCTTTGCAATGAGAGTCCTAAACGAGTCGATACGGCGCTCGATCCGCACCTGATGGAAAGCAGGAACTGAGGCCCATGGACATAGCGATCAGAAAATCGCCTATGCGCTGCCTACCCTGATGACTTAGATGGATTGCCTCTATGCCAGTAATTACCCCGGCGATCTTACCCCCAAGCAGAAACACAGCAGTGCAAAGAAAAACAGCTATTTAGCGGCAGGTTAACGGGTGCGGAGCGGAGTGGAGCTGTGGGAGCTCGGCCAATGAGACCGCACCACAGTGTTTCAAATTAGAATTTAAAGAACGTAATTGGTCAAGTTTGCACAGCTCCGCGTTAGTGGAGCCGCACCTTAAGACGGCGGTAGCTATTCGGGCGGACCCTGCACAAGGTCCTACCACCAGCAAATATTCTGTAACGTTCATACAAAAAACTGCATCGAGTACCTCCCCCTTTTTTGAACCCGGTTAATAATACAAGAGTTTAACCGTGAGAGTATTTCTCAAATAGATTTGTGAACTGTCACAGCCATGTACAGAAAGTTAATATTACCTAAACTAGTTTTCTATATTTTTATACAGTGTTACCATGATCGAGGCTTCTATTGAAACCGAGCAATGGGATGCAGATTCTCAATCAAACCCTGAGTATGTTTTAAATAAAAACTCGATATTTAATAGTAGATTACATGCCAAGGCCGTTTAAGTGGGAAATGTCTCGGATGACGTGTAATTGTAATTGTAGTTTGTTGTCGACAAACATGTGATCTGAGGCTTTCCCATTTAACGGCAGAGGTGTGTCACATTATTTTTTTGCTCAACGGAGCCGGCAGGCGGCAACTTAGTTTAGCTCAGCGGCCATAAAAGTGCTGTTTGCCGGCCGGAGGGCAGAAAAAATATTTAAATTTCTAAGAGAAGTTGAGTGATAAGCAATGCACTTCAAAATGAATTGTTAATTACAATGACAGATAGCAGTCACTCGCAGTGTTTGACAACTAAGCTATACACGCTTTAAATTGATCGTTCGAAGGAAATAAATTAATTGTACAGTTAATTAAAATATTTTTCAAATGTGAATAATTGAAAATGATTACTAATAATGCGTATTATTGTCAATTTTCCTTACAGCCAGGGTAATGGTAACACACTGTATATGAATAGAAAGCTCAACACAGGGGATAATTCACAAAATAAGTATCAAAATGTTGGACTTCCTATAAGCCCTTAACTTTCAGACATAGTCGTGACACGCCTGTCAAAATAAAATAAAAAATAAAAATAATAAATAAAAATATCTTGGGACATGTTACACAAATCAACCTAGTCCCACGGTAAGCTCAATGAAGGCTTGTGTTGTGGGTACGCGCGACGATATATATAATAGGTATATACATATAGATACTTAAATACATAGACAGCCATTACCAAGTAACAAATAATTGTGATAATATACAAATAATGCCCTTGCCGAGATTCGAACCCGGAATCTCCAGCTTCGTAGGCAGGGTCACTATCAACTATGCTATGGAGGCTGACAAACATAGACCCATAATAAAAGATAAGAGATACCTTAGAAATAATTAAGTTATATTTTAATGCTAATTTTACTGTTTCACTGTAAACTAAATGTTCAACTCACGAAGATGTCGTTTCCCAGCACTTTTAAAGTTTTAAGATAAGAGTTCACATAGTGGATGGGGTCTCTGCGATTATATCGTAAAGCTGTCACGTTCATATACTCGATGTATTCAGGATTCAAGTATGTAATGTTTGGATGCTCGAAGTCTGCGTAGTATATCTATAAATATATGAAAATAAAATTATCTAGTATCTTTTCGTCCAATATTGCAGCAGTGCTTGAAGTGAAGGCTTTGATCAGGGTGTGTTGCCAGTACATAGTTACATACGGTACTGAAACGTGGTCGCTTACAATGGGCCTCATAAGAAAGCTCAAAGTCACCCAAAAGGCAATGGAGAAGGCTATGCTCGGTCGGAGTCTCTTTGCGAGATCGTATTAGAAATGAGACGATCCGCAGCAGAACCAAAGTACCTAACTGATATAGCTCACCGAATCGCTAAACTGAAGTGGCAGTGGGCGGGGCACATTGCAAGTAAAACCGACGGCCGTTGGGGCGGAAAGGTGGACAAGGTGGACTGATGACCTAGTTAAGGTCGCAGGAGTCCGGTGGATGCGGGTGGCGCAGGACCAATGTTTGGGGGAGGCCTATGTTCAGCAGTGGACGTCTCTCGGATGATATGACGATGATCATTATAATTGGATCCTTTCTGTAGATTTTACCGTGTCTTACGTTCATTGCTCGTTTTGTTTATGATAATTACCAGTTCTTTTGCGGCAAACATAGCAGAGTAAAGAAGGACTAGCAGAATCCACATTTTATCCAGATTCAATCACTTGTCTGATGTATACTATCTAAAAGGCCCAAATAACACGATATTAAAAAAAAATGTCTCTGATGCTGCAATATTGTATGAAATTGGGGTGTAATGTTTTTTTTATAATTGTGATTTATACACCGTGTTTTTATTGATTTCCGTTAAATAGGACAGGTTATTTGGGACATTAATAGAAGTTGCCTAGTATATCGGCTTTTGTTTAATTCGTAAAAAAAATGTTTTTCGTTTTCATACATAATAATTGAAATTGCAAGTGTGAGATAACCTTAAGAATAAGATCTCAGGTGACTGACGGCACATGTCAAAATAAGTTTCATTATGATGTAATAAAGGTTGCAATACACTTATTCAGTCATTAAACTTATTTTTTTAATAACTCAATAACAGTAACAGTTAAGGTACTAGTTTCTTAGACAAATTGATTATTTTTGACCTAAATAAACTTCCCTTTAATTTAACGGAAATCAATAAAAACTCGGTGTATAAACATACATTTGTTATAACGTCATTTAATATATTTCTAAATGTTATGGTGTAATTTATTTTATACACTTCTTTTGTTATATTTTGATTTTATCATACTTGATATACCTTCATGTAATATATATATATATATATATAATATAATATACCAACATGTTGAACGATGCTCTGTATATTTTGTGGGTCCCAAAGGACGTTTGGCAGATTACAGAGCTATTTCAATTGGAAAATTTCGATGTACGTCTCTTACACTTTAAAACTCTTTAACAATAAAAAAATAAGTAATTTTCCAAAAGTGAAAGATCATGAAATGTCATGCTGTATGGATACAACATCATAGATTAGTAACGCAAGGGTAATCATATAAAAAGCCACTCAAATTAAAATTGAATTATTGTGAATACAAACAACAATATATTTATCATTGATGGAAATCTGAAAACTAATATTAAAATACGATTAAGTTATTATCGGGTAGAATGAAGTTGCGAAAACATGCAAATTGTTGTTTTACTCGTACTGCATGTTGTAGATTTATTGAATGCGTGACATACAGAGGGTTAAAATCATACAGGCTTTTATGAAACTGTTCAATGACGCTTAGATTCTTAATCGAACACTGAACATTAGTCTATTTAATTTAGAAAATCGTATTTTTATACATACTTAACCAAGTTTCTAAGAAAATATGAGCTAGATGCATTGTACTTCAAAACTAATCGTTATTATTAGCTCTCGACTAAGACAGGTTGCAGCCATTTGTAGAGTTTCACAGCTTAGACAGAAATAAAATGAATGGTTAAAACATAATGTTCGTTAGGTTATTTAAATATTTTTAGAGAATTCATACTTGAAAACGATGCTGGTAAGCATATTAAATATTAAAATTTTTCATAGAAGCCCGGATAATGGTAACAAACTGTATAATAAAAAAAGTGTATAAAAAGGTTTTTCGCTTATTTTTCCTAATCAGAAAACTTTACTAAATGGGCTCTTAAATATACGAGTTTGCTTAAGTAAGACAACGATATTTGATTTGAAGCATTCTCAGTGACAGAATACTGGCTATCTAACGGCTTTTACGATGCCTTAGTCCAAATTTAAAAGAACAATTGAGACACGTCACCGACTCAGACGCCGAATTTCAGTTAGCAGTAAAAACGTCGTAAACCGCAAATGTACCGTATGTTGCGGATACACAGAGTGCAAGCGTTAGAATTAGGAGTGTTACAAACTGGGCCAATCAGATTATAATCTGATTGGCCCATAAATAATTATAATAAATAATTATTTATGTCACTCGTTGCTGTGGTGCCTGTGGTTACGTTCTCATGGGTCACCGTTTTACAGTTTTACAGAGTTTCAGTTTTACACCATAAATTACAAACCTTTGATTTTTTGACAGTTAGGCCAAAATTATTTTCGTTATTATCTAAAGAACGTGACACAGTTGTTTTATGAGATGATGTTTTGTTTTCAATTTCTGATTTATGAGGGCACAGGTTTTTTTAGCAATTAAAAGCGTGACAGAGTGGTATGAAACTAGACAACGAAAAGAATTTTGACCTAGTTACGTTGCCTTTCTAAGGCGCTGGTCACACCGCGAGATACCAAGCTATGAACTATCGGCTATAAACACGAACAAAAGATACGCACTCCCGTGTCCCGTGTAAAAAGAGACACGTCGATACTCGCCCAGCTATCTGTTATCACCGCCGGGCGAGTATCTTAGTAGCCTGCGGTGAGACCAGTGCCTAAGATGAGTAAATCATGATAGTAAAGCTTGCAGGATACTTTCTTCTATGCAAGTGTTGTCCCCTGGGAGACAGAGTAACAAAATACAACTGCCATACTTGAAAAAAAAAACGAACCTAAAATCTTGCATTATTCCATAATCACGAACGGTTACAACACAATCTTGGTTTTATTGCGAACTTAAACCTTGAGTTCACATATATTTTTGTTAAAATCATTGATATTTATTAGTATTAACGTGACATTATATCTGCGAACGTGTTTCACGTTATGTGACAAAGACGTAAAATGTTCTGAAAAGTCAGCCATATTTGCTTTCATTTTTTTTTGGATTCTACTTACGATTGATAAACAGTATATTTTACATTCGGTATACCCCGGCATTTACTATGTTTTCGATAAAATACTCAAATAGTGTTCCAACCCATCGGATTTCCGAATTTGGGATGCATCACACCGAATGCATTTCCTGCTTTATGTACTTTCTATCTGGTGGGATTTACTTTACGACTGTATTGGAAAGCCTATGCCTATGTCAAAGCTTGTAGCTCTACCATGAGATTAGCGCCGTGATTCGATAGGTATCTAACTTATTTTCTATAGTTTCTATCCATCACGATCGTACGGCATTGGTACGAGTAAGACGGATACAATTAATACGTGGCTAATATCAAACCAGGAGCAGAGTTATTAATGGGTCCGTTTAACTTTCACTGCTGCTGTGACTCGCAGCCGTCTACTGAATACTAGTCCTTAGCGAGCGATGAACGTGAAACGGAGCCATTAATGAGTCCGCTCTGCTCTCAGTGGAAAGCGGGCAACACGATGCTGACAGCTGTAGCCTTACCATGAGCTGCCGCGACGTTATTAACGCGTTTACTTCATCCGGCTCGCTCACGCCAATACACAAGTACGAACAAGATGAATAGAAAGTAAAAGCGCGTTAATGACGTAGCGGCAGCTCATGGTAGGGATACCGTAAGGTTGAAAACCAAAACGCACAAAGTATAAAATACGTAGTTGAAGTTACGCTAGGTATGTACGTTCTGAAAGTCGCGTTAGTGTGCTCAGGCGTACCCGTGACTCCGCTTTAAAGCGTCTTGGCGGCAGACCGTGGGGTTTTAGTGGGTAGACCCTGGTCTACCCACTCAGGTGGTTATGTAGGACTCCCAGGCCCTGGCCTGGGAGTCCTACATAACCACCCGGGTCCGTCCCCGCGCCGGATCACCCGGGTGCGGGGACGGCCCAATGCGTAACGCATTTCCCCACGAAAGGTAAAATAGAGATTGAGAAACGTAATGAACTCTACAAATATAACGCGATGAGCTCAAGGCTCGACCACCAGCTGATAAAACTCATGAAAAGCGCATCACCCTATGTGCAACTGTGTAGATATTTTTAAGCGCCTTGATCGTTCCATTGAATATACCTATCTGCCTACAATGTAAATAAACAATAACTTTTTGATCTAACTTACCAAACTGCAATTACAAAACCCAAGTCGTATAAACTTTTTTATATCTCTTTTGGAACAGAATTTATTATTAAAACTTCCTTTATGAAGCAGATACTATATACCTGTCTCGTTTATATTGAGTAAATCAAAAAGAGAAAGGTGATGGTAACAGGTGCTCTTTATTACATTCGCATTACTTACAAGGTATATTTATTTTAATCATAATAAATAATAGGAGAGGCCTACGTCCAGTAGTGGACTAACATAGGCTGATGATGATGATGATGATGATGATGATGAAATAATAATATAATGCTGCCATATGACCTGGACATACATATAAAATGTCCTATAATTACGTTTTATTGTTCATTATGTTGTTAACAGCGTATGATTAATATCCATAAATGTCTAGTCTTTTAGGATTCTGTAGTAAATTTTATTTCCCTTATAATTTCTGGAACATTGCCCTCTACAGGAGCGAAACGTGGACAATGACACTAAAGGATAGGAACAGATTGGAAGCATTTGAGATATGGGTCTGGAGACGGATGGAAGGCATAAGTTGGAAGGATAAACTAACGAATGAGGAGGTGCTGCGTAGAGTGGATGAGAAGAGAACGATCATGAACACCATCGAAGTGAGACGCGGAAAGATGATTGGACATTTGATTCGACACGACCATTTCTTCAAAACCATCCTTGAGGGCAAGATAGGAGGTAGAAGAGGAAGAGGCAGACCAAGACGAAGCTACATGGGCTGGAAGTTACTCCACCGACAAGAGAATGTCTCTTAAGTTGATGATGATGATGATGATGATGATGATGATGACGATGATAGTTTCGCCATATCCATCTGTTTGCCTGCCCGCAGCATAGCTCCTTGGCCTTTAGCACTAGGAATTAGAATTGGTACAGGTATATTAATCACGCCAACAAGGTGGTAGAACAAAATATAGAAACAATTTTATTATCTTTCCGTGTTCCTACTCGTAAGGATAGAGGATGTTTTTTTTAATTTGCTGAAATCCTATTAGGATGGGGCAGATATCGTTAATACCCGATCAAATAGGTCTTTTAATAATCACCAAATTAAATATTTAAAAAACCAACTTCAACTGATTACTCCAAGATCCCCGATTTGTTTCCATCATTGGTTTCCTCAAATCCTACTTTCTGAATGCAAATTCTTGTAATGAATGAAAATTACCAAGAGCGTCATACATGTACCTAAAACATTTGAAGAGATCCCTCGATTTCTCCAAGATCCCATCATCAGACCCCCAACTTGGTGCTAACGGGTCATCTAGGGGTTATAGGTACACGTTTGACCACAAAATTTTTTTAAATCGGTTCACGTTTCTCGGAGATATCCGGTAACATACAACAAAAAAAAATCAATCGAATTGAGAACCTCCTCCTTTTTTTGAAGTTAGTTAAAAATAAATAAGGGTTTCAAAACTCAATATTTTCGGAGATAACCGCTTTGGAATAAAAAAAACTTTTGATTCATGAATCAAAAGTTTTTTTTATTCCAAAAATATGAAAGTTATGAACATAATCGGCCCATCCGTTTGTGACCTCCTCCACCACCTCGATTTATTACATGACCTGCCCCGAGAACAGAAATAGATACCTACCCAAAATATCGACTGAATTGATTGAACAGTTAAGGTTATATGTAAACATGTTTTACTTTAGTTTTTGTCTAAAGCATAAGATCTGAAATGGTATATATATTTTATGCCCTTGACTTTGCCTAGAATAGAAACACTGTGTAACGCCTACACAAACTATCTTAGCATAGGTGCTAAGATAGTTTGGTACTAGCCTTTGACGCTCTACCAGATCAGATAAGTTTGAGGGCCGTGCAAACAGAAACTTCAGTAATAGCTTCCGAATTTCAACTAACTTGGCCATTCACTTGACGCCTGGTCAATATGTGCAACATATTGACAAACTTGTGTGTAAACTAGTTGTAAACAAAATAGCACCTATCAAACGTTTTGATCTGTCAAGTGTCAACCGGCTGAAGCTTTTTAGGCAAGGCTTCAAGTTTTTGGTCACCGCGATGCAGGCACGCCTAGTGCGGTTCTTCTTCTTCTTCTTCTTCTTCGTCAGCCTATGATAGTCCACTGCTGGACGTAGGCTTCTCCTATTAACTATGCGTATAGACGCATTAGGAGGTAAATGCCCAGAATCGCCACGCTGGGCAAGCGGATTGGCGATCGCAGTAGTGTGTCCACTATGATGACGCTGCTGCCCATCACCCATCTTTTATCAAATAATGGTCAGTGACACTTCAATCCCATAGTCGACTCTTACGACACCCGCAGGAGGAGTTGGGGTGGTGACAAATGTATTCTTGCTGCCGTCACCACATGGCTCAGCGGCTAGTGCGGTTACCAATGCTTATCCAATTGTCATTTAATACTTTTTGTTTAATAAAGGTTTTTTCACATTTCTTTTTTTTCCACTTGAATACATACCCCCTTATTCATAATCATAAACGTCTCCTAAAATAGCGAGCCGCTTAGTATTGTTTGTCTCTTTCGGTCTTATCAATATGTCTATAAGAGCCAAAGGGATAACAATAGTTAGCGGCTCAACCTAATAAGCAATTTCCTTGTGTGAAACAGGCAGCAACTTTAACTATCGTCATATCAGTAGAAAGACGTCCACTGCTGGATATAGGGCTCCCCCAAGGATTACCACAATGACCGCTCTTACCTTCTCCGGTCACTTTGCCCAAGCAAAACAAGCTCAAGCGGCAAGCGGGTTGGCGATCGCAGGGTGTCCACTATGATGATGCTGCTGCCCATCATCAATCTTCAATAAATAAATGGTTTGTGACATTTCAAATCTCTTTAGTTGACTCTTACGACACCCACAGGAAGAGTGCTGATAAATGTATTCTTACTACCGTCACTACACAATAGTCAAACAAACGGGAAATAACGTGACTAATCCCATATTCTTAAGAGACCTCCATTTCTTTCAGGGTCACCTTTGTTCGATATTTCGGCGTAAAATATTGTATTGAAATATACGGGTGGTTATAACTGCAATACTTTCATTAGCAACAGATAATTATGATAATTTTATATAATTCATTTACTTTTATTTCTTCTTAGAAATGAATTTTTTTTTTTTTTTTATTGCAGAACATGAGTTGGTGATTTATATACACCTTAAGTTGGTGTTGAAAGCTGCATTTTCCACATGATTTGCCTTGTGCAAAGCTTGGTCTTAAAATGTAATTGGTAATAAAGTAATTATAAAAAAAACATACTAAATACAACGAATACTTCGTTTACAATAACAATGAAACATTTTGACATAGCATGGATTTTACATAGAATGTCTACGTAAACTCATTGTGCCTGAAAATATACAAAGACAGTGAATTCATCTTATACCACTGTTCAAGTAAAACCCACTTCACTTGTCATACAAAATACACAGTAAAGCATAAACAATGAATCGGGTAAGGGGAGGGGATCCAGGATTTCGTTCAGGGGCCATTGACTTAAGATATGAAAGTACTTTTTTAACAGCACCTAGCAAGCATACCTAGGTCCAGTGTCCAATAATAAATACTATACAAAGACACTACGCCGCGCGGTATGTATACATACCGCGCATTAAACACCTCAACAGTGTAGTGTTACCCACTTAGTTTGATATGACAAGTAACGTAGCTTTAAAATGACACTTTACACACACTGCCTCGGGCTGCCCGTGCACCCGAGTGCCCGCGTTTCCAAATCTTATCCGGCGTTCGGGAGGCCCACAAGGAGACCTCCCAACGACCAAAAATGACGCCCAGCTAACTCCACAAGGTCTGGTCCTAAAAAAGGTATCCCAAAAATGGCATGTAAAAGGTTACAACACTGGGCTATATTCTTGTCAGGGTTTAACTACACTATCCACCACATAAAAACAGATAGCAACCCCGCAGACTATTTATCTCGCAACCCAACACCAGATAATAGCAAATTCAGTCACCCATTGTTAGATAGCAGTGAGCTAAGTGTGCTAAATTTTTTTGTCATTATCAAATTTTGAGAATGTAAATTGGAAAATGGTAGCGGATGAAACAAAAAAATGTACTACCTTATCAACGGTAATGAGATATTGTACTGATGGTTGGCCTGATAGCAAAATGATAAATAAGGAATTTAAACCTTATTTTGAAAAACTTAATGAATTAAGCATTGATCAGCGTTGCTTACTGTGGGGCGCAAGAGTAATAATACCAAAAAGCCTACAAAATCTTGTTATGAACGAGTTACATGCTAGCCATTTTGGGATAAATAGAATGAAACAAATTGCAAGGTCATATTTTTGGTGGAAAACAATTGATAAGGATATTACAGATATAACAAATGCATGCATAATTTGTTTAGAAAACAGGGGTGATGGAACCAGTAAAAAAAACATGCGCGTTTTGATGTTTTGATTCCATTCAATCGTATCATGTCAATTCTTATTAATTATCACTATTATCGGGTACCTACTACACGCGAATGAACACGATTGGCCCGGCAGTGTTGTACGATGCGCAACAATGTATTTGGGTGTATCAATTTTTTTCTGTCTGTTATTGCCATGGTTACGGTCCCCTGAGTCACGTTGGTTTTATGCAAAATTATACTACTTGAAGTATGCAAACATGATTTTTTCTGGTGCTGTTAAGTCCGTTATAAACTGAATGGGCCACCTACAAATGCACTACATACATGTTTGCATAATTTGAGTGTCATAATTTCACAAAAAACCAGCGTGACTCAGGCGACCGTAACCATGGCAATAACAGACAGAAAAAAGTTGATTCACCCATTTATTTATTCTGTGACCGGTTGCGTGACAGAGTGCTGTATGTTTCCAACGATATCCTAATGGCTAGTGACGGAATATACGCACAAACACTTTCACGGCCCAACGCACTGGCAGTAGCCCTTAGTGGGTGGTAATACAATTTCACCTTTTTTGGAAAGCTTTTTGGGTAAAAAACTTTCATAATAAATTTGTCTTTTCCGTTTTTGTGACCAATATTTGGAAAGTGTTTCCTATTAAATGAAATGCTTAAAGTTATGAATGGTATGTGTCGACGTTTCTGATTGAAATCCTGAATATAGCAACTCTAGTCGGAGTCTTCAATATACTCTATGGTCGGAGTTTAGAAATATTGGCCATGTCTTTCCTTCCGTTCTTTTTGTGAAAGAAACCCAATTAATTGACACATTTACAAGATAAAAAAAATATATATTAGGGTTATTCTTTCTCATTTTATGAATATTATCGGCGTAGTACAATCGGGACTTTTGCTTGCTCGTTTACCAACGATGGAAGTGGGATATGGGGTATAAGTATGACATCTAATATTTACATTTATATACATAGTAACACTACTATGTATATAAATGTAAATGTAATACTTTAAAAAAAACTATTAAAAAAACAATTTGAGTTGTTCCACAAAATGTCTTTAAATGTCATGATTTATAATTACTCAACCCTAATCAAGAGTATTTATTCATACAGTAAGAAAAACGGAGTTGAGAGTAGGTACAATTCCATTGAGAATTAAGTTACTGTTTTAGTGTGCAGTCCCGATATAGTTCGATAATTTACCACCACTGTAGTAGTTTATCAAATGTAGTAATGTAGCAAGTAGTAGGTTATCTTGTAGACCTTCATTAGCCGTCGACATGTCGGTTAAAGAACAAAGTAGTACAAAGGCAATATTCGGCAACATCGACTGTGACGTGGTAAAGCATGTCTCCAACCATTACGAAACAAATGAATTGGAAGCTTGGATGTGTACTGTGTTGTACATATTGCAGGCTAAGAGCTAGTAGGAAGAATATACAGACTTGCACCTCACATTTTTTCAGTTTTCCTTCCAGATTCAGAAAGATAAATCATTCAATAATCCCTCATCACAGTACCTACATACTTTTCAACGTACGATAGCGAAAAACTGCAATTTTGGTAGCCTTTTTAATAATTAGAATGTTTTGTTCCTCGCTAACCAAATTATTTGCTTGCCTTCCTTTAAGTTTTCTCTTACATTGTCAATGTTATTATTCACATCAAAGTGCATGTAAAAATATTCTACGGAATATTTTTTTTTCTTGTTAAACCAATTCTGGTTTTATAACTGATATGGTATTTCATAGTCCGATAGATACATTCACACATTTGTCACTTTTCGTCATGCGTATCGCAGTCACACATGGGCCTGTTTATTTAATGAATAAATAATCAACAACGTATTTCACAGACTTGGCATAAATAAATCCGTCAGATAAAATTATCACTGTCCTTTATGTATCACTGTTTTACTCAGGCAAATAAAAACAAGGATAGCTAACATTTATGTTTATTGCCCAGAAAATCAGCGCCCTGGCAATCTAGCCATGACACATGATGAGTACAACCTTTAATGTATTTGTAATTTCACTCATTTCTTTGTAAATTTATTATATTTAATCACCAAAAAATATTATTCTTAGTCTTCTTTTTCTTGTGTCACAGAAATATTTTATTCATGGATTGTGAAACATTTCTAAGTCTACTAGCTCTGAGCCTACGCCGCTGCACTAAATTGCTGGCACCCTATACTGCACACTGCATCCCACGGTGCATCCCGCTGACACCGCCTTTGTGCTAGTAACGATACGATACGATGCAATTTGGGGAGCTGGTGCAATAATCCTGGCACTTATTTTAGAGATATATTTTCTAGTGAGGTTTTATGCTGAATACTTGTGAGGCAAAAAATAAAATGTTTGCTTATAGATAACTCCAGTGGGGATAAATGCGATTCCGGATTTCAATATACAAGCTTTATTTAGATTCACCGGTCCCGGCTTGAGCTGGAATTCTTGTAAGCATATTATATGTGAGTGAATAAACTTTTACCTGTATGTTATTGCCATGGTTATGGTCACTTGAATCACGCTGGTTTTGTGCAATGTTTAAACTATGTAAAGATGCATTTTTCTGGTAGTAATAAGCACTTGTTGCCAGGCAGAGTGACGGCAGGTGAACTAAAGTTCTTACGGATTGGTGGCCTATTTCAGATTAAAGAGCCCCTGGGCGTCCGATGGCTCGTTGGGTCGACGAAATTCGTAAGAGCGGGACACTTCTGGGTTAGATTGGCTCAAGGACCGAGATGTGTGGCGTGCTAGAAGAGAGGCTTATGCTCAGCAGTGGGCGATAAATGGCTGAAATGATGATGATGAATTAGCACTTTCCTTAATGGGCCACCTTCACACATGGAGTACATGCATGTTTGCATAGTTTTGCACAAAACCACAACCATGGCAATAACAGACTGGAAAAAGTTGATTCACCCATATAAGTTGGATGACAATGCTATGTAATCATATGATCTTAAGTACGATCTTATTCCGTGGTAATAAAGTCGAAAAGTGGTCTACATATTTAACGATGGGGTACCGCTGTTAAACAAGTAATAAACATAGAAGCAATGTTGTGTAACGTGCGTTATGTATAATACGGATATCATTGTGTATGGGAATAATTAAGGAAACCGATTACATCGATAATGATCGAAGCTCTAATATTTTCACATAGAGAATGTGTTCGTAGTGCGACACCACAAAATAAGGTCAAACACATAATAAGACATATACTATAATCATATAAGTCATGCACTATAATCTGTTAATTAAGCAACGTATTTCAACAGCTTATTTGCTAGTTTTTTTATATTAATGTTTGTGTATACCTATGTCTTCTTCGATCTTACCGACTTCTTTGGTTGTCATTTATACCTACATATCAGTCTTTAACTCTTTCTACAAGTTGCAAAAAAACGCAAAAAATATCTCAGATTTATCCAAATTCGAATCCTGCCCGCCTTATTCAGTTTACGCTATTTATATTCGATTTCTGTTATCGTTATATTTCATAAAACCGAATTCATAATTTAACCTAATACACCTCTCGCTGTTCTGGGTAGGACTAAGAGCAATTTTTAGACTTCTTCTAATCTGAGCGCTACACTTTTAGAGCAAGTATGTCATATCTTTACTTTTTAATATATCATATTAAAGGAGCAGAGACTGTCCATCGCGATTCAGCGCGCATCTGCGAGCGTGATGGGCACCTCTGCGTCGGGAACCAATCGGGGCGGTTTGGATGGGTAGCTCCTTTTAAGGGTTTTTTTAGGTTTAATTTTATTTAAGTTAATATTTTAATAGTACTTTTACATATTTATTTTTTAAGATTTCGTTTGTAGTTAATATTATTCTTAAGTTAGTTATTGTTATAAAACTATGAAAACGGATAAACTCGCGTATATTAACTAATTTTAAACTTCATTCCGACGTTTCGAACACTTTACAGGGTTCGTGGTCGTCGGAATGAAGTTTAAAATTAGTTAATATACGCGAGTTTATCCGTTTTCATAGTTTTATTTCATTAGTTATTGTTTTTTAATTTACTTGTATTGGCATGTCTCATAGTAAAGTACCATAATCGGGACGGTACCTGTATACATATATGTGGACCCCATTAGCGAAATACGAGTATACTATATAACCGTTACCTACACTATTTTGTGTTCAGCAAAATTAATGCTCCACTTACTTGTTTACGACTATTGTGACTGAGGCTTTAGTACACACCGTTTTCCATGAGTCACTAATAAAATAACCTAGTAGGTACACACGGTTTATACATATACATACGTTTATACTATACAGTATGCTGTGTTTCGGTTCGGGGGTAAGATAGCCGGTGTAATTGGCATAGATAGAGGCAATCCATCTAAGTCCTCAGGGTAGACAGCGCATAGGCCATTTTTTGGTCACTATGTCCATGGGCCTCAGTTCCTGCCTTCCATCGGGTGGGCTGAGAGCTCAGTTGTCTACCTTCGTCACATAATGCATAAAAAAAGTATTACTTACATATATATGTAATACATATGTGAGATATGTAATACATATATAAGGTCCAATTTATTAGATGCAGATATTTTTACAGCTGATAGTACTCGGTCTCTAGAGTATATTAAACCGTGAAACGTTATAGCTTTTACGATGTTTTTTTGGAGAAAACGGAAAAACAAATTTGCTACGTAAAGACACCCTGTTTATGTGATTATTAAACGAAAACTCCTAGAACAGATTCTCGTACCTTTTTTACCTACAACTTAACTGGAACTGGCCACTTCACGTCGATAAATTAAATACTTGGTTGTCAATGTCATGTTATTTTCCATTCGATTGTGTCGTTTGATGACATGACAGACAGTGTTATTGTGACATGTGATAATGCACATGATGATTTTTTTTTGATGAAATTATAATTGTTTTTTTTGTTAGGAAAATGAAATCAAAAAAGTTACATGAAAAGATTTCTTAATTTATATTTAAAGTTAATTATTTTAATGTAAAGTATCATGTGTTAAAATATCTGCAACTAATAAATTAGGACCTTATATATGTGTGTGTATATATATATACATATATAGCGAAATAGCAAAAAATACCGATTTAACGGTGAAATCGAGTAACTTACGTACAAAAAATACATCCAATTGAGAATCTCCTATTTTTTAACTTAGTTGAAAAATAATAACCTACGAAAACACTTAGGTACTTAAAACCCAATTTTAACAAGCAATCCGATACCATGACTTTGCGAGTAACGTTACGTTTTACTCGATACGTAAAACAGGCAATCGCGCTCCCTCCAATATATCAGTGCGAGCGCGATAGAATACATTACGTATCGAGTAAAACCTAACGTATCCTTTACTTTCCAACTCATGGTACGGCTACTAGGCGTTTCTCATCTTAATTCATTACCATTAACGAGTAAAGTAACTTGTACATTGTCAAATTAAATACATCAAACCCCTGAAGAAACAAGCCAAACAATTACTTTAATTAAACCTGATATAATCGGCTATGAAATATGAAAGCAAATATTAATTTACATTGACGAAGCCCGTCTCATCTCAGTTTTATGCAGAACCTTGATGAAAAGCAAACGTTATTTTGAAGTTTGAAATGATAATATAAAAGCTAGGTAATTTGAAAGGAATGGAGATAAAAACTAACTTTTTAGCAAAATTTTCATGAGCTAAGGTATTTTACCTGGAAAATTTGAATAATAATTTCATATTTTGTTAGAAGTAGAGCTGTAGTTATAAATTAAATTACTAGTAATGAAATGATTAGTAGGTACACTCAAGAGCAAAGTAAAAATGCTCAAAAATAAGTCCCAGTGCACTTTAATTTCTGTGTAATAAGAACGTCAGAGAGGAGTCTTTGGATACATATTTTTCTAGAACACAATCTTGGTTTTATTAACAAATTAAACCTTGAGTTCAGATACATTTTAGTTAAAATTATTGATATTTATTAGATTAACGTAACGTAAAATATATCTGCGAACGAATTTCACGATGTGTCAAAGACGTCAAATGCTATGGAAACTCAGTCATATTTGTATACAGATTAATTAATTACAAAGTCAAAATATTTGAACTCCTCAATCGCAAGATGGCTTATTTTTCCACGTTTCCACGCCCAATTCAAGCCTTCATTTAATACATTACAGAACTCATTACGATTTTCGTTTGATGTCAGATGGAATCTCGATTACATCCGACTCAATTACCTCGTCTAAAATAGATGAAACAGCTTTATAAAACGAAATTAATTGATACTCGAACAGTTTTCGCCAGAGGGTAATCAGGAAAAGGAGTTGTATTGACGAGAAATACAAGAGCGCTAAAAAATATCAAAAAATATTTAATACAATATTTTATTCTCTGAATAGCTTACAAGCTTCGTTTTAATTTCAATAATGCATTGGTTAGCTCGGACAAGTAAATGTGTAGCAAATTATTAAATCTGTAGTTTCTATTATAACTATAAATTAGGTAATTACTAATTACTTATAGGTAAAAAAACTACTTAGTCGTGTGGTGGCGGCAGTAAGAATACATTTTATCCCCACCCCAACTTTTAAAGTGATAGAATAAAGATTAAAAAAAAAACTATTTCGAACATAATCGGCCCAGCCGATTTCGAATAACTACAGACGGAACCCTATACTGAGCATGGCCCAACATGCTCTTGGCCGATTATTATTTAGAAATACCAACTGAGGTTGACGTTTCAATCAAAAAGTATCTCAACTTATCGGATTTCACCAGGCAACCCCCGATTTATGCTTTAACTTACAATGAGTAGACTCACGCAGTCTCTAGAACCTAAAACTGAGGTCTCAAAGTTAACCCCCGCCAAAAGTCAGCGAACAGACCAAAACCGTTTTCTCTAGAACACGACGCAAACTGGATTCAAACTTACACCTGTTTCATTGCTATCTGCTAACTTTATCTCATCGTGTGTTTTCCCAACGCAATGTAGAGTCGATCTTAGTCACAGTCGATAGACATTTACGCGTATCGAGCACCAGTATAATTTTTTTCAAGAGCATACATTAGAAATAAAAACAAATCAATGCTTTCAACACGGCCGAAGTGAGTGTTTTAAATCGACACGAGTTACGAATTTCGTTTTTGCACGTGTCTTGTACAACGTTTTTTAGTAGATGGCCCTCCGAAGTTTTTGACCTGACGTAAAATGAGCCATTTCTCGAATACGGTCGTAAAAATCCAATACCAAAAAATCATATACCAAAGAAAACTAGAATATTTTCTTCTGTATAAAACTATTTAAACGCAGTATTTTTTCTTTATGGGTACTTTTGTATTTTCGTTATTTAGATAGACGAAATCTATCAAATTTCCTCCATTGTCAGTACTCCGTTTTGAGTAATATACGCGATATAATCCGTTTATAGTTCGAAAAAGATAAATTGAATGTTTATTTTTACTATATGTAATGTGGGTAGAAAGTTACCAATTTATATTTCACGAACTATAAATAGTTTTATTTCAAATGAAATCCAGTTTCAATAACAAAACGTAGGTATGCGGAATGAAATCTGGACAGATTTTGAACAAGTAAAAATAACAAAATTAAATTGAAATTGTATCTCAATGCTAAATTAATTTGTATCCATTTGGCAATTAATTTGGAAAGTTTTGCGTGTTTTGGCATCTTTGTTTAGAAATGATGACCAACTAAGTAGAACAATGTCGCAAAACTGCATGTATTGTACCTACATTGTAAATATTAGATACCCCTCGGCCACTCGGTCCTAGCAACCATCGGTCAAATTTCTCGGGTATATGCAATCCCTTACAAGGCTAGGCGCCTTTGCTTTCCCCACCTCGGATATTAGGTGATCTTGGTCGTTTTTCTTTGGTATATGACATCTAATATTTATAATTTATAATTGTATAGTAGTGTGAATGGTGAATAGGCACCTTCTGGGCAAACTCACTCCATCGTAGGCCACGTCTCTGCCCTTGGCTAGTCTGTGGCCATGAGTAAGCCTATTTCATATAAAAAAAAAAAAAAAAAGTGTGACTACTGGGGAAAAATGAAAAGTACAAATCAAAAATATGTAGTTAATAAATAATTTGATTTGTGTTTTCGCAATACGTGCATGTATTGTATTTTTCACAGGACACAGATTTAAAACACTGTAATAATTTCGCGTTATTTTTCTTTCCAGTAAATAACATTGTCCACCTTATGGAGGGCCTACTCACGCTGCGCCTTCCGGTAGGTGGCCGCCACTCGAGTTTCCCGCCCCAACGGCCATCGGTACTACGCGCAATGTGCCTCGGCCACTGGATGCGGGTGGCACAGGACCCGTCATTGTGGCAATCTTTGGGGGAGGCCTATGTTACGCAGAGGACGTCTTTCGGCTGATATGATGATGATGATGAAATATTAGAAACCCTAGTTTTATATAACGTTTTGGCTACAGCCACTTTTCAGAGACATAAAGGAAATTAGGTACATCTAAACTCTTAACCCCTTACCGCATACGAAGCCTTCTGTGGCTACCAATGTTTACTATTTTATTAAAGATAATCAATGATTAATTATTAAACACAACATTATCAATAATAAAAAGCCGTCTTCCGTGAATCGGAACGTATTTTTTTTATACTTGAGGGTAAGAGATTTCTTATAAAAATGTTGAGGGTAAGTGCGTTGTGTTCATTTGATGCAGTGCGGAGAATATTGTTAAAAAGTGAAATAGATAAACAATATCTAAACGGTAAGTAATTACATTGAAAAAAATATAAACACATGGCTTCAACATTCATTTATCCATATTTTATTAAAAAAATGATAAACATCATGTATTTATACTAGATTTGTTCTTGTTTTTAGCGACGGCCATATTTGGCTTCCTATGCGTTCATGTCAAAAATTGTGTCAGTCATATTTGGCTTCCTATGCATTTAGGTCAAAAACAGTTCATGTCATATTAGGCTTCCCATGCATTAAGGAGTTTAGTTTTGTTGCTTATTTCAGAAATTAATCCTTCGCGGTTTTATGGAGCATCACGTCATGTAAATATAATACCTGGAGACGGTGACATAAGTGATGACGACATTGCTTCTGAGTCCGATGCTGATTACGAACCTGTTTCCACTCGTACCAAAAAAAAGAAAAATGTCATTATACCGGATTCTGATTCTGATTTTTCTGACGAGAATGATATTCCATTAAAAAACTTTCAGACGCCATACGCTTCAAATGTTAAAACAGTTAAACCTAAGAAGGATCAGGTTGTTTGGTCTACTAGTCTACTTGCATATGAAGCCAAATATGATGAGTAGCTATATTTTTGCTGTAATGCATATGAAGCCAAATATGACGGGGTACTATAAGACTGTAATACATACGAAGCCATATTTGACACTACCTCTTAACTTTTTGTTTTTGAATTAAAAAAAAAATGATGAAAACGTGATAATCATTAAAAATAACATGATATTATGCACGAAAAATTTTTTTTTACCAAGCCCTTCATAATTCATGCAATAAGGGGTTAAGACACCCACATGAAGAGTTGGGGTGATATATGAACAAATGCAGTCTTTCTGCCACGCGGCAACACTGTTTAAATAAATAAATAACCACTTATACTGGTTTACGAGTGCGCTCGACTATTAAATAGAGCTGCCGACGAACAGTACACTAGATATAACTTCGACTTGAAAAGTTTTGATGAGTAAAAAAGTTTGGGAAACAGGTGATTTCAGTTTGGAGTTACAAGTGAAATGTTTGCCCTTATTGGGTCAGGAGCTTGTGATGTTATTTAATTTACTAAGGAACTTTCAAAAGCAGGATTGCTAAGGGATCCTATGGGATTATGTCGACTGATTAAGGAATTTGTTGGAAGTATAAATAAATATTTGAAGGTCTCGTGGTGTCTTAACGGTTTGCCTTAAGTTAGCGGAATCGGATTGTCAAAGTTTTGCGTTTATGTCATTAGTGTCAACACACAGCGTGTTTTTCTTCATATGCTATAACTTTAAGGGAAGCTTATTTAGGTCATATATAATTAATTTCTCTAAGAAACTAGTGTTTTAACTCTAAGGTTCTTAAGGTTCCCTCACACTTACCATTTCATTTATTATGTATGAAAACAAAAAAACAAAAAAATTATGGAATTATCCAAAAGCCGATATACCAGACAACTTCTATTAATGGCCCAAGTAACCTGTCTAATTTATCGCAAATCGAAACGAACAACCTGTATACCTTCACAGGCTCACTGCTTGAGAATGGAGACCTATTAAGCTCTCCGAAACATGGCGCGTAATGACTTAATATAATATACGTGAGTTTAACCATTTAATTATAAATATTGGATGGATGTTTAATTATATTTATGGTGTAGGTATGTACCTACAGTAAAGGAAATGTATTCGGGTATCTTTTTGACCTTCATTGGGCACGACAAGAGCGAGAAAGGTATGCGATATACTTAGGTATAACGTATAACATAGGCTTTTACATTTATTACTGAACATCGTTGAAACTTCAAGGCCATATCAATATCAAGACGACATCAAACTTAAGCCGAGTCAAGCATAAAATTAAATTACAGCGTTTGCCTCACATATTACCAGAACACCGCGATTACAGATAACAGAATAGCAGCGGAGTCACTGGAATGAAAACCGCTGGGCAGATTAGTTACACTTTGAAGCTTTGTATTGCGGTTTCATTGAAAATGACAGCAAATTTGCTATCATAACATGAAACCGCTGTGGTATTAATTTGAAATCAAATTTAACTAGTTCTACTTCTCTTTGTCCAACTTAGCTACCTTAGTTATTAAAACAAGGTTATTGTTCATTTCATTTGTTTGAAAGTAAAATAAATTTACCCTTACTAGGATCAATCTTCAGTAGTTGGCGTGGCAACCGATCTATAAATTGCAATCTAATACTGAAAGTTATTTATAGTTAAGAATTAAATTACTGGCTATTCAAAAACCTGATCAAGTTATACCAAAATAAATACTGTATACAATAAAGATATTATTTGTTGATTGAACTGAATTAATTCTCACAGTTTGAATTATTTCTAGTGAAATATCCGTTACCATTTTATGACTTATTAAATAGACAAAATTTCCACAATATTGCGTACTATTATAAATCTTTGGGTATTGACAAATGTGACAATTCTGACCACAGTATCAAGTTCCCACTATCATAGGTATTTCTTTCTATTAAAAAAACACTAAAATCAAGTTTAAATCAGGATGTGAGACAGCCACGCCCTAGTGTTATTTAAAAACGCTGCGGGAAAGGGATGAGTGGACTTTCTTATAGTGAACACTTCTGCTGCGTGCGTCTTGAAACATAATAGTGTCACTTTCATATATCGGGTTTTCATAGTGGTGGTTTAATTAAGGAAAATTTCGTCGCGGCAAACGGTTATTGTACGGGTAATTGCGTGTCGCGACGTGGCAATAACAGGATCCCTACCATTGGTACTGATATGTAGTTAGTGGCGACCAAGAAAATCCCTTGGAATGCTGAACTTCATATTTTTTTGTATGTTGTTCATCATCATCATATTATGAGAATGGACTCACAGATTTATATTTTTTACAAATTTAATAAATGGAGCAGTGTTTAAAGTTAGGAATCACGGTTTTATCTCCAAGTTTATATTAAACTTATTTTAATACTGAAAGTTATTTATAGTTAAGAATTAAATTACTGGCTATTCAAAAACCTGATCAAGTTATACCAAAATAAATACTGTAGGTATACAATAAAGATATTACATATTTGGTGATTGAACTGAATTAATTCTCACAGTTTGAATTATTTCCAGTGAAATATCCGTTACCATTTTATGACTTAAATAGACAAAATTGCCACAATATTGCGTACTATTATAAATCTTTGGGTATTGACAAATGTGACAACTCTGACCACAGTAACAAGTTACCACTATCAATTATCATAGGTATTTCTTTCTATAAAAAAAAAACATGGATGTGAGACAGCCACGTCCTAGTGTTATTTAAAAACGCTGCGGGAAAGGGATGAGTGGACTTTCTTATAGTGAACACTTCTGCTGCGTGCGTCTTGAAACATAATAGTGTCACTTTCATATATCGGGTTTTCATAGTGGTGGTTTAATTAAGGAAAATTTCGTCGCGGCAAACGGTTATTGTACGGGTAATTGCGTGTCGCGACGTGGCAATAACAGGATTCTTACCACGGGAACTGATAGTCAGTGGCGACCAAGGAAATCACTTGGAATGCTGCACTTCGTATTTTTTTGTATGTTGTTGGACCATTCTTTGATAGAAGATTGATTGTGATGAAGATTGGACACATTACTGTGACCGCCAATCCGTTTGCCCAGCGTGGCGATTATGGGCATTTACCTCCTAAAGGTCTCTGAACGGCCTGTCGGCCTCTGGCCGGCCAACACGGTCTCATACTTTTCAATAAAAAGAACAGTTTTTTGTCTGATACGTTCATGCTACGGTCATGGTATGGTACGGTCTAGACCATAATGCGTCTATAATACGCATAGTTAATAGGTCAGGCCTACGTCCAGCAGTGGGCTGAGTGGGAAGATGTGTAGCGACTGTAGCGACATGGTAAAGGGGTATTATAGTAAGGGTAGAGAGATTGGGCGTAGGGGCAATAACTATTGCGTCCGAAATTCATACTCTAGAGATGTTTTATTACGTGGAATTCTACTCAATTATCCAAAAGTGAACTAACTACAGGAATTTACCGCTGTACTATTTCGTTTTGTTTCACTGTTCTGCGTCTAGATATAGACTTTACTATACTTTTTAAATTAAATTTTCCGTTAATTTAAATTTTAAGTCATCCGTTATATTCAATATATATTCATATTATTATACAGGGTGTCCTTGGAGACATCATTAGTTTTTTTTTTTGGCTTTACTAACAACTAGCAACTGAATACTCCGGGTCTCGGTATTACTAGACATTTTTTTGTTAGGCGCTTTTTTGTTATTTGTTTTTCTTTTAACAGTGTTTCAGTATGTTAATTTTCATCACACTTGCTGTCTAAGCGTGCCATTGTTTGCGTGCGTAGCGGGAGTAATAGAAAAGTGAAATTCCCGAGGGAGTAATAGAAATGTCAATACGTCATTTAAAAATATTTTGTCTTAAAACTTATTTTTTTGTCGGCAAGTATGATGAAAAACATTGTATGCATCACGCCAGTTGTTAACCGACTTACGCCGACCAGGTGTTATAACACCGATTTTTGTTTCTTTTTTTTTGGATAATTGTAGTGTTTTATTGACAATTAATCACTTTATTGTAAGAAATCCGGGGATAAATTTTTTTGGGGTCAAGCTTATCTGTTTTAAAGCGGCTTATAGAGATTTTTTAATTAGTGAATCGTATTCTTTCTTTGAATCGAGATGGTGTTTAACATAAATTTTACCATTTATCACATAGGTAATAATTAAATAATATTAGTTTAATATCGTCACATATATCAAGAACGCTTTTTAGTACCTCAATATCATCTTTAAAGGAGAAATAAACGACAAAAAAAAATAAAAGTTGTCTTTTTTTAACGAAACTCAGTACTAGTTGTTCAGTTACTAGTTGTTAGTGGAGTTAAAAAAAAACTGATGATGAGTAGGTACACTCTGTGTGAATCTGTACATATGGTGCATTCCACGAAAAAGTCCACCATTGTCCCGTACGAACACGATTTTTTTCAAAATTGGGGGTTTATCGAAGTTGTCTTTCTTGACCAGACGAATTGAAAATTGCTCAAAAATATATAAAATAACTAATAACTCGGTTTAAAGTTTGTTACAAAACTATGATTTTGCGGCGCTTGCGGTGGAGACCTTAAGGCCCTGGTCAGCCGACATGAAGCAATTTATGAGGACCCTGTCGTCTCAGTTGATCTACGCTTCTGGAGACCCCACAGCTGGCGCCTATTTTTCCCAAAGGATCAGCATTGTGATCCAAAGACGAAATGCCGCCAGCGTCATGGGGTCCATGTCGCAGACAGACCT
>JALPQI010007106.1:0-58205 GCA_025490895.1 Thaumatotibia leucotreta | reverse complement strand
TGATTCCTTGTTTACTATTAAATTAAAATTCTCAAAGCAGGAACTGAGACCCATGGACATAGTGACCAAAAAATCGCCTATGCGCTGCCTACCCTGAGGATTTACTAGATGGATTGCCTTTATCATTGCCAGTAATATGGACGAAAATCGACCAATGCGAGTGATTTTAGTTATCAAGCCTACGAACTAACCTAACATAATATATGTCATTAGATTTAAATCATAATGCCAAAATGTTCGTATACGTTGATTCCGATCCACAAAGTAAGCGCCTCGGGTTCTTCGCAACTAATCAGTGAGTGTCTCCATACACTTAATTAATTAAAAGAGTCCTCAAGCTCGATTCTATTTACCTCCCATGTTTGCTCAACTAACGAACTAAGTCATTTTAATTATTTTCAGCATCTTGACTTTCATTATTGGGGAGGTAAACTACCCGATGATGAGTGCTGAAATCGCATTAGTACCTTTTACTATTTTTATACTATCCTGTCTAAAATTTATAATGATTTCAACGTGTCCAAATCACTTGAATCAATTTCGTTAATAATATGAGTAGAATGTTTAGTCCAATGTATGATTATTAAATCTTGCGAATCAGCCTGTATGTTCAATAATATGTTTCAAATAACATATCTTATCTTCTTGGCCAGACTAATTAATGTAATTCAAGCTCAATTTAATTCATCAGAGCTCCACAAAATTAATCATATACCGAATTTAATTAGCCTAACAAAATTTACACAAGACCCACTTTTCGGCGATTATCAAATTAAAATGGGCTACAATACCGCTCGTATCCGAGATAAGAAAATTACATTAAATATCCTCATTAGCGGGTTAACGTGTAGGTGTTAAGTAAATTTGAGTGTAATCGTGTTAAGCCCTTCCTGGGTACGGGGTTCGGAGAAAAATTCCCGGGATTTATTGGCTTGTTACCGACAGGACCGGGATTTGAAAAAGAAGGCAGACAGCCCGGGGAATGTTGGGGTTCCCGTTTGGAACGACCCCGGTAAAGGGCATTCGGATGTTCATTTTATAACTGTTTGAGTTTTTTGTTTCTTTGATAAGGAATTTAAGCTATAGCGAATTTGAATGATATTTAGGTATGAAAAATAATAAATTTATATGTACCTATTTGAAGAGATGTTACAATATCTTTTTGTGTTGGGATAAACATGCATATATTACCATAAAATTAAACGTGATTCGACGTCATTTTCAGCCTATCTTAGTCTATTGCTGGATAAAAGAGGCATTAGGAGGTAAGTATTCATAATTATGACGTTGACGATGCTCATACGCTATGACGATGATGCTGCCCATCACCAATCTTTAATAAAAGAATGGTCAATCGGTCAGTGAGATTTCAATTCCTTAGTCGACTCTTGGGAGACCTACGTAAAGAGCAAGCGTTATTTAAAAATGTTTCAAAGGTGTACCTATTCTAAGAACAAATCTCACTACAATAATATGTAAAAATCTCTATTTTCTCACCTTTCTCAGCGAACTATTATAATATCACATTGCGTGCTTATACTCTCGCAATTTTCTAACATCCATATTAGTAATGTGCCGTTTTGTACAAACTTTCCAATACCGCATGGAAAAGAGCCTCAAATAGCATAAAAACATTAGTAAAATTAGTTTTTTATACATCACATCTGTAATCTGTCCTAAACGTATCAAAAACATAACGCAGTCTCTTTGACTCTCCCGCGGTGTCTTCTGTCCGTAACTCGATTGCTCATCAAGCATTTTAAGTGACTCAAACCTCTCGAGACTATTCAAGGGTACTTTAATATTCAGAGGCCGTAATTTCTCGATCGCATCTTTCAGTTACTGAAACTTTTCTAAGACACTCCTTGCTAGTCGATTCGGAATAGTTGAGATTTCGTTTAATTATTTGGAGGATGTCAAGTTCGTAATTTGTTGGAGTTCATTAATGTGCTGGAAATGAGCTAGAATGGTACAGTTGGAAACAAATATCTCCTAATACCTGACCAACTTATGATGAATAGAATAAAAAATATTTTATTTAACCAAAAAAAGAACCGTAAAACCATACAACTATAGTCCAGTACTAAAACTATGGTCCACAAGTTCCACTCGTAATTAAGCATCAATGGAAATCTTTAAAACAATAAGGCACCAGGCGATGACGGAATAACAGCCGAACTCCTGAAGGCGGGTGGGAAACCAGTCCTTAGGACCCTTCAAAAGCTGTTTGATTCCGTCATCTTTAGAGGCAAAACGCCAAAGGCATGGAACAGAGGTGTGGTGGTGTTGTTCTTCAAAAAAGGTGACAACACCCTGTTGAAGAACTACAGACCCATCACACTTCTGAGCCATGTCTATAAGTTGTTTTCGAGAGTCATCACAAACCGTCTCACACGCAGGCTCGACGACTTCCAGCCTCCTGAACAAGCCGGTTTCAGAAAAGGCTTCAGCACCATAGACCACATACACACGCTCCGTCAAGTTATACAGAAGACCGAGGAGTATAACTTGCCCCTCTGCTTAGCGTTTGTGGACTACGAAAAAGCCTTTGATTCGATCGAGACGTGGGCTGTACTACAGTCTCTCCAGCGGTGCCAAGTAGACTACCGGTACATTGAAGTGCTGAAGTGCCTGTACGAGAATGCCAATATGTCAGTTCGCCTCCAGGATCGGAACTCGAAACCAATTCCATTGCAGCGGGGAGTAAGACAAGGAGATGTTATCTCTCCTAAATTATTCACCGCTGCACTGGAAGACGTTTTCAAGGTTCTGGACTGGAGGGGATATGGCATTAACATCAATGGCGAGTACATCACTGACCTTCGGTTTGCCGACGATATAGTAGTCATGGCTGAGACCATGGAGGACTTAAGTATTATGCTCGATGATCTTAGTAGAGTCTCTGAAGATGTTGGTCTTAAGATGAACATGGACAAAACGAAGATCATGTCGAACGTCCATGTGATACCAACTCCAGTGAAAGTTAGAAACTCTACACTCGAAGTTGTTGACGAATATGTATACCTGGGACAAACAGTCCAGCTGGGTAAGTCCAACTTCGAGAAGGAGATCAATCGTCGAACCAGACTTGGTTGGGCGGCGTTCGGGAGACTACGCAATATCTTCTCGTCCAATATACCGCAGTGTCTCAAGTCGAAAGTCTTCGACCAGTGTGTGTTGCCAGTGATCCGCAGAAGAACGAAAGTGACTGACATAGCCCGAAGAATCGCCAGGTTGAAGTGGCAGTGGGCTGGCCATATTGCCCGGAGGACCGATGACCGGTGGGGTCGGCGTGTTCTCGAGTGGCGACCACGCACTGGACGGCGCAGCGTGGGAAGGCCCCCCACAAAATGGAGCGACGACCTGGTAAAGGTTGCGGTTGTCCAATGGATGCGGACAGCTCACGACCGATCTTTGTGGAACTCTCTGGGGGAGGCCTATGTCCAGCAGTGGACGTCAATTGGCTGATGATGATGATGATGGAAATCTTTTACTTTAGTTTTATCTAAGTTTTTTATTCATTAATGAGGAGACTTTGTGTAACCACTGTGTCAATAATATATTAATTACACTAAATCGAAGATATTTGACTTAGTTTTGGATCATAGTTGGGAGCTTTTGGACTATAGTTGGGTAGTTTTACGGAACTCGAAGAAACTTAATTACTAAACACACATGAAGGAATACACTGCGTAAAATAATAAAATAAACAATAGTGATGCAGTCATAGTGGTTTCAAATGGGAGTCCATTCAGCACAATACATGCTCTGGCATATCTAAGCATGCCACAGCGCTGGTCTTCCATAGAGCCCAGAGCTAAGTGTGTTGTCAAACGTTAGGTATTTTATGCATACTCTAATAGTAAAACACACTATGGTCCAATACTGTGAGAATGTAGACAAAAAACTGTATACCAAATTAAAAAGACAATTATTCGAAATTGTAGAAAAAACAAATCAACACAAAAGTCACCATGAATATTTCATTGTAAAACGTCGCGACAGATTTTTTACAAGACTTTTACTCCTTCTTGTAAAACGTGACGTCTCAGGGGTAGGAATAAATGAGGTAAATTAATAAAAAGGGAGCGGTTACTTACAATTACGTTTTTAAATGTAAGCAAGACGGGTGCCTTGTTACGCTTTGATTTTTATTCTGCGACTTGTGATTTGTCGGTATCAAGTCAACGGTTCGAAATAAAAAGGTTGTAAAGATTTTTTAATTATACATACCTACTTCATAATACAATGGGTTCGTAGGGGATTTGGTGAAAAATGTCTGGTATCAACACTAAATTCGGCAATAATTTGAAAAAGTTCCTTAACAGGTATTCGTTGATGTGCACGCGAATATGAAAAATATTTAATGTATGACATTATTAATAAAATGTTTGACATTACTTCAGCTCTCAAAATCTGAATGACAGATAGTCAATCAGTCTGAAAATTTTACAGTACATTATTGGCGAAGCCGACAACAACTATAATGTAATTTAAATTAAAGTGACCGTTCAAAACATTACACGAATCTTTCCAAATAGAAAATTGAGTGCGTTTCAAGATGAAAATTTTCAATTTCACCCTTTTTTCCGACAATTGTCATTAAGCTTGTATTCCGGCGAGAAGCAAAGGGTTTACAATAAAAATCGCGACCCTCCGAAAAAACGGTGGGAGGGTCGAAGAAACACGGAACCTGTTGTTTCCAAAGACGAGGGTAGCCAGGTAGCCAAATGAATTGTAAACAGCATTATTATTTCCTCAAGGAAGTCATATATATTCTCGCTCGCCTTTATTTTACTGTAGCGCGCTTTATTCATTTTTTCTTACCCCTTTTTTATTGCCTGCAACCTCGTAATATATTGTAAAAGCAACGAGCGAGTTGTAAACAACTATTACGGAGCTACAACTTAATAGGAAAAGGGGTTTCTTAAAGGCTTCTTTTTCCTTTACAAAAAGGCAACTTCTTTAATCTGTTTGTTATTGTAACATTTATTTTAAATTTTATTTAGAGGTAATTTTAAGGGGTAACACAAAATATCTCCACATTCCTCAATATCATAAATATCAAAAATTAATTAATCAAATTGATCGTTTTTCAAAATTTACATTAGGTGCAATAACATCATAGTTGTGTACTTTGATTGAAGTTAAGTGACTCATTTTCTTTTCCGTCTTTTTTGTTCTCTAAACGGTAATAACATTATATTTGGTAATAATAATAGAACAAGGATAGCTACTAAAGTAATTAGCCCTAACAAAGGATAACAAGATAAGGGCAAGTACATTTCTTGGGTGAATAGTTTCGCTCATAAAATGCGCAGTAAAAGGGCGATAACGACCGATTATGGCCGGCAAACGGCTCTCTAATAATGAATTGTCTTTAGTATAATACCCGATCGTGATTGGATTTAAGATATATAACAAGGGAATAATTTTAAATCGGAAATTTGAGCTTATTTGACTATACTTGTAAGATGTATTATGTGTTACAACCAGGGATCGGATACCGGTTTTTTCTCCATACAAAAGAACGGTTCGAATTCCGTTCTTTTTCGTTCTTCGGTTTATATTTTTTTTGTTAATGGAGTAATTCAAAAATATGATGTTAATAGTTCATGTTAATGTTGAATACTACATAAAGAGTGTAAAACATTTTAAAATATTGAGCTATTTCGAGGTTTTCCTAAAAAACCGGTTCCGATCCCTGGTTACAACATAAAAAATATTAAAATTTAAGCATGACAACGAAAAAAGTGCTTAAAAGCGGTAATAAAATGCTTTTAGATGTTTCTAGCATAATTGTATTACATAAGTGTTTGAAAAAATATTCATTCTTTCATTTACATACAAATAAGTGAGCTCGTATCATGCATTATCAGTAATGCACTAATTTATACGTACATAAATAAGGTTACCAACAGTTACAGCATGCTTTGCTAGTTTGCAATAAATATGATAGTATCAAAAGTAAACGCCTGTAGAAATAGCTCAGAACCGCATTAAATAAAGTTTCAGCGACTAGAAGTTTCCAAGCAACCCCCACAGCGATTCCATAGCGTCATGCTCCATTGCAACGCAACATACACGACACACGACACGTATAGCGACGTATTTGAAGAGAGTAATAAAGCAGAGCGGAGCCAATAAACGTAGATTATCGGGAGTTATGATGCGATTCTCGTTAATGCGACACGACAATAGGCCCCGGGCGGGCGCGATTACATGGAGATTTATTAGCGTTTTTAGGCATAAATAAAATGTACATTATGTCAAAATATTACATATTATAAGGCCGATTTTATTATGAATATAATTTTGAAAGTAATCATGTAAAACAAAAATATTATTTACTGTTATAATCTCTTTCACATTTTGAAAGTGCGTCATATTAAGCTAATCATTTTGGATTTACGAGCAGACATACATATGAAATCATACACCCATAGGAAAATAATAGGTTTAAGTTAAAAAGTATTTTTCAACTGTGTACGTAAATAATATTTTGTTTTAACTACAAAAATATGCGAATATTTTACAAGTTAAATATAACGTAAAGAATGTAGAGATTTTATATGAACTAAACAACCCTTACAATCTTTACATAACGTTGGGATCTCTTGATGTAAATTGAACAAAGTTAATTGAGAATATTAGTAGATCTGTTTCAGGTTTAAGCAGTTACATAAAAAACAATAAGTTCATAACCTAAAAGTCCTTCTCCATTGTTTTATAGCTCGCCCGCGGGCAGAAGCAGTGCAAGCGGGCAAAAAGAGCGCCGCTCCATGTTATGAAGTCAATTTATCACTAGCAGCCAGAACAATTATGTACAGGGAAGCTTTGATGGCCCCACGTCATAATTGAGCACATTCCCTTTATTTATCGCGACTGGCCATATCGGCGTGATTTTATTTCCTGTTTTGATATCTATATCATTCGTGTCGTGTCGTTTTAAACTGCAACAAATACGAGTATTATCATTATTGATTTGTTGCAGTTTGAAACGACATGAAATGTATTTTTTTCACTGTACAGTACAATTTCTATTAATATACTTTCAAGCCAGATCAGGCCTCCTTTTTTAATTGTTATATAACCCATTTTTTTATATCGACAGTTATTTGTGTAAAATACGGGTACATTTTTACAAAAAGAAACCGACAAAGACGGCACGAACTAAAGCCACAGGCTTGATACTGAGCAAACACTTCGACACCGAGTCAATGTTGACTCGCCCTGCCCCTCATGCGATGACAATAAATCTTATAAATAAATTATGTCTGTCAATCTTATACAATCTTATTTGTAATGTAGAAGAAAAAAAATCCATTAAGACATGTAAAGGTTTATTAAAAAAAAACAATGAAGTTTTTAAAAGTTTCTACGTTTTGACTATAAATGGTAATACTTCTATTACTCACGCGTAACCCTAAAAAAGAAAAATCGAGATTCGGGGGTTAACCAGAAATAAAGATATCAGCGGACGCAAACAAAACGATATGTTGACCGTGGCCGTCGTAAAAAACACGTTAACATCCATTCACATTTGGACCCTCTTTTTGTGCGGTCCGAACCACTGGGCACACTGATACACGCACTGATTGCTACAAACTACGCTGTTTGTTTTACGGAACTGGGGTAGGAGATGGAATTTTATAGAGCACCAAGCCAGTTTTATAGTGTTTTAATGTTGAGGCAGTTTCAGTATGTTATGAAAACACCTAAAAATAACATTTATATTTTAAATTTGCTTGCTGGTCATTGATCATCCTGTAATTAAATATCTTAATTAAAATCTATAAATATAGTGTTCTTTCTTGGTTCTTAGATTCATGAGTTCGGATACTAGCTATTCATGAGTTGGGAAGAGGCGCCGTGCACCATAAATGCGAAATTCAATTTCTCTTCCCTGCAGTTAATATCATTTACCACACAGCCCAGGTATTTGAACTCGGCCAATCCCTTATAGGTAACGCCGTCTACGACTAAACTTTTCCTGAGCTCAAACACATTCCTGTATCTTCGCATCCATAAGTACTCCTCTTGGCTGATCCTGACGACTGCCAACTTGCCAAGCCTTCATTCACCAGCACCCGCGCGTGCTCCACGACAGTCGCACTGTTTTTGCCAAGCAAGGCGAGGTCATCCGCGTACCCTTATGCTCTTATTTTGGCTTACGCTGAACTTGATGCATTGCTGCGAAGCTAGGACGCTTGCATTAAAAGAAAACAAAACTCCTGGTCGCCGAGAAAAAGGTCTTCCAAAAAATCCTGAGTGCAACATAGAGGCAAGATGGCAGAAAAACTAATTGGGGGAATGTAAACTGAAACTTGAAACTATACACAATAAGGAAAGTAACCAACCCCTTAACACATCATTACATAAATGAGGTGCCAGAAATCTACATTAAAATTAATATAAAATTAAATCATCAAAAATACTCCAAAAATTATCCCAGTGCAACTTATTCTGCTCTGATAAGATTATCGTAACACTTATAAGTGAAATTTTTAGATATTATAATAATTATTTTTGCACTAGACACTACCATTTTCTTTTAATACATATTTACAAATTCAGGTACAGTTTGCAACCCACATCGATATTCATGGGTTTTTCTGTCCCGAATTGCGCGCAGCCCCTCCAAGGTGCTCCGTCAAAACAAAAGTTTTGTCCCGAAGTTTTATCAGCGGCCCCCTGGGCGAGGGCCCCTTTAACCTATTTTTCCCCGAGATGATCCACCGGGCGGGCAAAGATAAGTTTCGTGATGAAGACAATTTTACTGTTTGTAGGTAGACATTCGCAAATGTCCTGTTAAATAAATAATGTTAGGAGAGCAGTTATCTTCATTTGGAGAATTTGAACATTTTGGTGTAAAATTGAAGATGGAACTTTGTTAAATAAAACGTTTGTCTCTAGAAAGGACGCTGGAATAATATGAATACACTTACTTGTATACAGGGTGTTCGTTTCGATTTGCTATAAATTAGACAGGTTACTTGGGCCATTAATAGAAGTTGTCTGGCATATCGGCTTTTGGAAATTTCGATAAAAAATATTTTTTTTTGTTATCATACATAATAAATGAAATGGTAAGTGTGAGAGAACCTTAAGAATAAAATAAAAGTTAATCTCAGGTGACTGACGGCACCTGTCAAAATAAGTAACATGAGAATGTAATAAAGGTTGCTATACACATGTCATGTTCAGTGATTAAACTTATTTTTTTAATAACTCAATAACGGTAAGAGTTAAAACACTAGTTTCTTAGAGAAATTAATTATATTTGACCTAAATAAGCTTCCCTTAAAGTTATAGCATATGAAGAAAAACACGCTGTATATGTTTCACTAGGTAATTCAACCAACTTATGGACTTTCATTAGATAAACATGTATGTACACATTATAGTGTGCTAAGACCGAATTATTTGTTACACGATGAACCGTAAAATAGAATTATAGGTACCTATTAGCTGCAAAAGTGCATGGCACAAACTTAAATGAGTTCATTCAAGAACTGGGTGTCAATTTATACTGCTAAAAGAATAATATCTACATGCGTCTTGTAATTATAATATAAAAATAGAGATACCAAATTATTGTGATAATACGAGTGTGTATGTCTTTGAATAGGTTAGATTCGAGTTTACATGTATGTATGTGACATATATTGTGTCCAACAGATAAGTTTTACCTCGAACCCAACAATACCCTCGTTGTTTAATGATTAAGACTTTCACGATTATCACTCATATTTTAAAGACAAAAGAAGTCTGCCTGCGACCACGGGTGTAACGTCATGCCCAAAACGATAGGATATAATTAAACGTAAATTTACGCAATTAAGACCGGTTTGTCTTTAAAAGATATCTCGTTGTTTTCAGCAATAAAAATTAAGAATTGGCCACTGTAATAAAAAGCTTACAATGCACTTATTACGCACTATATGAGATAACATCTCATTTGCAATTAAATCCCTATGCAGTTGCACTCGATCTGAGTCAAGATGGCGGGCAGTCATAAATACACGTCCGCGGGCTCTTATCGAGTTATAGTGGTTCCTTGCGAGCGTTATCGATTGCACTCACATCGGAGGAATCCCAGATCTGCCGTGTGTTATTGAGGTCATAATATCGTGTAACTTTTAGTTTAGTAGTTATAGCCAAAGGCGCCTAGCTTTGTAAAAAATCGCGTATACCAGAGAAATTCGATGAATAGTTTAGACATCAGTTGACCGTCATAGGACGTGTGTTCGAATGCCACTTCGGACGTGAGTGAACTAGATCATTTTTCTTTTGTATATACAGGGTGTTTGATCAGCGGTGTCGGAGCTTTTAAGGGCTTAAACTACAATCAATTTCATCGATAAATTACCATGCAATTTTTTTGTGCCAACGATATTTAAATGGCGGCTATTTTAAAATTTCAAACAGACGAATACGGCTGCATGATGTATTTCTGGAATTATACGTTTGTTACCGGTCCTACCAAAAAAAATCTCGTTAGATAGCTCATTAGATAAACAAACTAATTATGCTAATCATTTGACTCTACTATTTCAACAACAAGGCCAAAAATATATTAAAAATGAAAAATAGTAACATGTTCACCTTAGTTTTTCAATTAATTTAAATTTATAACAAAACTAGGTCGTTAAGATATGTTTTTGGTATTGTTATTTGTTAGTACAGGATGTTAGCTAAAAAATAACACCATAATTACAGTAATACCTTAAGAACCTTAGGAATCACAAGTGCTCAAACATGCACCAAAACAGCTGCATTTAGCGTTCCCGATGCAAAATCCATTAGTCCGTGGGCTACTCGGTCTGAAATTAGAAAACGGTATAATTTGGGGGTACCAAGTGTTCTTTTTACAGTAGTTAAACATATTCATAAGGATGTTAAAAAAGTATGATAGACATCTCAAAGTGGTAGCTAATAGGCATACGGGCTATTTCAAGATTTCCGTTGTATGACAGGTATGGTTAAAATTAGGAAGTACAAATTTTCCTTTTCACGGCTGTTAGGTAAGCTTATAAAAACGTCAAAAATGCAAGATTGCCATTTATAAGTGCTACCTAACAAAAATGGGGGCCAATCAAAAATGGTGGATCTCAAGTTTCACAAAATCAAGTATATCTCGAGAACTATTAAATATATCTAATTACTCTCTTGAACAATATTAAAGGCATATCTGTAAGCTTCATATTTTGCATATACACCATATTGCTAAAACCAACCATTAATTAATTATGACCAAATTTATGAAAATTTCGTGATTTTGATTTTTTTTGTGTCGTGTTTTTACATAGTAGTCATCACGCTAGAAAAATTAAATATTTTTTTAAAGATAGTGTATTTAATAAGCTTTAATTTGATGTATGTAACTTGTTGGCGGTATTAAAAAAAAGACCCATAAAAAAATATTTAAATAAATTGTAGTCGTTATCCACCGTATACTTAGTGATTTAAGAGGCGATGGAAGTGCCACTCGTAAATAATAGTGCTTATTTCAAATAACCAAGATTGAAAAATATCAAAAAATCGCCTCTTAAATCACTAAGTATACGGTGGATAATGACTAAAATTTATTTAAATATTTTTTTATGGGCCTTTTTTTAAATACCGCCAACAAGTTACATACATCAAATTAAAGCTTATTAAATACACTATCTTTAAAAAAATATTTCATTTTTCTAGCTTTATGACTACTATGTAAAAACACGACACAAAAAAAATCAAAATCACGAAATTTTCATAAATTTGGTCATAATTAATTATTGGTTGGTTTTAGCAATATGGTGTGTATGCAAAATATTAAGCTTACAGATATGCCTTTAATTTTGTTCAAGAGAGTAATTAGATATATTTAATAGTTCTCGAGATATATTTGATTTTGTAAAACTTGAGATCCACCATCTTTGATTGGCCCCCATTTTAGTTAGGTAGCACTTATAAATAGCAAACTTGCATTTTTGACGTTTTTATAAGCTTACCTAACAGCCGTGAAAAGGAAAATTTGTACCTCCTAATTTTAACCATACCTGTCATACAACGAAAATCTTGAAATAGCCCGTATGCCTATTAGCTACCACTTTGAGATGTCTATCATACTTTTTTAACATCCTTATGAATATGTCTAACTACTGTAAAAAGGACACTTGGTACCCCCAAATTATACCGTTTTCTAATTTCAGGCCGAGTAGCCCACGGACTACATAAACAAATGTATGTCAGCAGTGTGCTGACTAGTGAAGTGGCCGCCTTCCATCCATCCAGTGCGGCGAGCAGTCCGCGCCGCGCAGTCATCGCATTTCGACGGGTTTGTTTTTGATAATACAGACCTAAATTGGTTATTCCCACCTGTTACCACCAACTTGACACCAGTGGTAACAACTAGGATTTTTTTTCCCACCTGTTACCACCAGAGTACTTGGTGGTAACTACTGGGATTTTTTTTCCCACTAGTTACCACTAAAATACTTGGTTAGTTACTAAAATAATTAGTTTGGTGGTAACAGTTGGGAATTTTAATTCCCAGTTGTTCCCAGTGGTGTCAAGTTGGTGGTAACAGGTGGAAATAACCCACCTAAACTCTCTCAAACATGTAGTACTTACCGATTAATTCTACTTGAGTCTAGTCGTTTATCTTGATATCATAGTAGCTCGTCAGTTTATCAGTTTATTGTTAAACATTGGCTACGAATTGATACGATGAAAGGCCCTCTCGATTGTTTATTATTTATCTGGCCTCTATAATTCGTTTCCCGGTCCTGTTTAATGTTAATTACCTCCTACTTCTGCAGCAAACTTCGGGATGGAAATAACTCGTTACTTCTATTAAGTAATTATTCGGTATAAAGCGATGCTTAAGTAATGAACCGTAATTATAAGAGGACACGTCTTAGGAGCAAGTAATTAAATCAATCATCCCTTTCCATGGTGTGTAATCTTTTCACTGAAATTCAATTTGAATTAAATACTCTTAAACGAATTTCCCTTTGCGTTTGATGGCCTTTTGGAAATTTGATTTCGCAAGTTCCAATGTTACTCCTTAAGACGAATTAACCTATTTGGGCCTTGAAATTGTTTGGGTCATCAAAAGACAATTTATTAGGTCCTCTGTGTGTCATCTTGACAAACGGAATTATTAAGCTCTCTAATAAGTTTTAGAAGTTCTGTTTCGACTACACGTTGAAGACGTCTAAAAATGAATTACTTAAAACAAATCAGAATACGAAGAAACCTACTTTAAATATGAGCATATTATCATATCACTATTATGAAGTCTATGACTACGAATTAATATGATAATTTTAGTGACCCCAATGACCCAGAGAGAATTATTTTATACATTTTTGTACAGATGTAGTGTATAATCTTTTTCACCACATTAGATTTCTAATCGCACCATTGCTTGCATGCATCGCGGGAGTAATACAGGGTGACCTTTTTTCGACCGTTCAAATTCTACGTAGTGAATGTGTAGGTCATACTAACCAACTTTTACTATGGGGCCAAAGTCGAAATCGCGAAAAAAAAATCAGCTGTTTCATACATTTCGGCCGGCGTAATGCCGCCAATTTGACAAAGTCGAAATCGCGAAAAAAAAATCAGCTGTTTCATACATTTCGGCCGGCGTAATGCCGCCAATTTGTATGAAAAGGCTGATTTTTTTTTCGCGATTTCGACTTTGTCCCCATAGTAAAAGTTGATCAGTATGACCTACACATTCACTAGGGGAGACCTAGGAGAGTTGACACAAAGGTAAGTTGACACAACGACAAAATCTCAGGAACTATAGGCATTAGAAATCTGGCAATAGGGCAGTTCTAACCCTTTTCACCCTCCCACCTACTCTTCAGTACACGCCATGGCCACTGGCCGAACGGTTGCGGAGTTATAGCCTCTGTGTTCAAAATTGTGCGAAAAGTAAGTTTTCACCCATTTTTTCAATGCCGCTTATTTACGTGTTCTGTTAAGAATTATGCCCTTTGTATACATTATTTGTAACGTCTATTTAAGTACATGTTTATATTAAAACATGTTATTTTCAAACGAGAACCGCTTGTAAGTAATAATCGCTAAGATATTTAAAAAGCCGTTAATTTTGAAGGGAAGGTAAGTTGAAACAGCTTGTTTCAACTAGCCTCCTTTGTTGCAACTCTCCTCGATGTTAATTTATAGACTAAATATTTATTTGGTATTTCAGAGTGCCTTAATCAACAGAAGCAAACAGGAAACTAAGAAACGTTAAAAAACCATTATTAGATAAATCAAAGCAAACAAAGACAATTGAGAAAAATAAATCTATCAAGCATAATAAAACGACGGGTAAAACATAAAATAATAAGAGGAATGCAATAGTGAGAATGAAAATCATAATGATTGTTTATGTCTGTGTTGCTTAGAGTCATATAAAAACAGTAGACCAAAAAAAATATAAAAAATAGCATTTTGTATTGCAAGGGCTGAGCACATGCAAAATGCGAATAATGGTGAACTGGAGTACATTATATTATATCAAACTGTTGGCCTAGTTAATTAAGTCTATTTTTTTATTACGTTGCATTTTGTTATACCTAGTTAGATATATTAATGTTCTGTGTTTTTTGTTGGTAACACTATCAATTACCATAAGATGTTAAGTTGGATTATTTTAATTAGATTTATTTAATTTTTTTTTCTTTCTGAAAGGAAAAGACTTGCAATTTTAATGTTTAATTAATCTCATTTAGTGTCTTAAGTCTTAACGTTGATGTGATTCTGGATAACTTTAGTATGCAAAAGTATGAAGGACCGGAATTACTATAATATAGGTAAGAAAAAACCAAATGTATACTCACAATCGTACAATGAATGTGCCTTATTATTCTTATTTAAAAAAACATATTTTTGTTAGTATATTTCTAACATTTGACCTCAAAGTTATTTTAGTAAAGTGTTTTAGTAAAATAAATACGATTATTGCCAAAACTGTCGTTATATTTATCTTAAAACTTTAATTTCTATTTATGTGTCAACTTACCCAGGTACCTGTTTCAACTTATCTCGGTACTAGGAGGGTTGAAACAACCCGACTTGTTCTAGAATAACGATGTTTTTGCCACCTATTAATGACTTATTACTTTTCGAATTGACTTTTTTAATTAGATTATGAAATTTCCTTTCTAAAAATGTTGGTTACGTCCTTATAGCTTGTATAACAAAGAAGTTATGAGTGGATATGTAAAATTTGTGTCAACTCTCCTAGGTCTCCCGTAGAATTTAAACGGTCGAAAAAAGGTCACCCTGTATGAAAGTGAAATTTCCTAGGGAATTACAGTGTTCTAAAAAATATATTTTGTCTCATAACTTATTTTTTTGTCCGCAAGTGTGATGAAAAACATTGTATTGTATCACGGTCGGTATGAGGCATATTAACTTGAGTAATTAAAAGCCCTCCGCCTACAGCGTCGGGCTTCTAACACTCTCCTTAGTAATACCGCCTTTACCTCCCTAGATGCACAACGTACTATTTCCCGTGTATTTACACCTAAATGTCCGAATTTGTCTTTCTATTTCAATCAACTTCAGTGCAATGGATATTGAAGTACATTGTAGCTGCAATATGTTTTTAAACATTTCCGTGAAAATTTGAAGGCAAAAGATCACACACTATGTTCCTAGTTACATATGTAGTTTACGACTCATATCCTTTAAAATTATCTACTGAAAAAAATATTGTCGTAGTAAAGAAAATTATCGTTAGATTGGGTGATGTGCGTGCGTACCTATTAGATACGAGTACGGTTTCCAGAGACTAAATTGAAACATGAGAATATCCTTTTGCCAGATAAAATACAACATGAAAATAAACAGTCGATTTTTCCCATCTCGCTAATAACATTTGATTGTTGGCGGTATAATTTAAAGATGGCCGGCTCCCCCGCGCCCAACTTTTAAAGATATTATCCAGGAAGGGTTGAGCGTGTCCTGCGTGATCCGGCGCGCCATCTGTCTTCAGCAGCCCGGAATTTGTTTATCTCAAATTGTTCACTACTATAATGTTCTTTAGATAATTTTATTTTAAATAGATGTAACAATTTCGGCGACTGTATTTTACTTTTACACTGTTTGTAACTTTCAGAGTATTACGTTTTTTTTATGTAGGTAACTAGGTGTACGATAGAGGGTAGGTACCTACGTCGGGTTTAGTTAAAAATATGGCACATTTAAATTCAACATGCAAAATTACTAAAGATTCAGTAATTATTTTGAATAATGAATTATCATTCATTACATGTTGTTATGGAAAGTCAATCTAATTCTAGATTATTCATGTTTATTTGTTTCATATAAAAACACTAGTATACCTAACACTTTCTCCCAAACCCATTTCACTTGCAAAGGAATTCACACAAATCGGGCTAAGGATTCAAAAAGAAAATAAACTTCTTATTTACTACCACAATTCTATAAAAGCCAGAGTCCGCAGACGTCTTTGTCTGCAAATGAGAAACGTTGTAAATTATGCAAACGTGCCACTGTAACCGTAAAAAATCAAGATTTCCTCCTCAGACAGGACGTATCGGAACTGGACTCACATAAATTTATCATTTTCCACTGCATAAAGCATAAATTCGAATCATTGGTCCTTCCTTGAGGGGATACGTAACAACTTTGTTGTTGAGATGTGCTATGGACTTAATAAAATGAGTTTTATTGTGACACTTGAATAGGAGTTTCGTACATTTAGCCGCATTCACAATTTTTGCAAATATTTTCAGTACATTTCTAAATGTAATATTATCGGACAATTATGTTATACACACCGTCAGTGTTAGATTTGTCTCAGCAACGTTTCTCAATGAACGGCATTACACGCGAATGAACAAAATGATCTTCGAAATAAATATAAAACTATTATTTCTTGAATTTTTGTATGTATTATTAAGAGGATATAGCAAAGCAGTTCGCCAATATACTATTACAATTTACAATTACGTACCTACATAGGTACGGTCGGCTCTATTAATATATATACGATTTTGATCCCTATGTCCTCGACATACGTTCTGAAATGTATATATGTTATTAGACGTGACTGTACATTATATTATGGTAGGAATTACTCGTACTTCCCTAATTGAATAAAAATATATGAAGGAGTATACGTATTATATATTATTCTGGCGCAACAGATATACTTACTCAAAAACGTCTCTAAAGTTTTCCTTTCACAATACTGCATTTCAATAAAGCCGTTACAAAATGGAAAAATATTCTCGCTTATTGAAACCGGGAGATTGAGTGGGTCCACCGTACAATGCCTCCAGTTGGGTCCACTTGTCACCCACACGTAGGGTCCAATCTACATACAAATATCCATATTTTTAAATTTGATTTGCGAGGTACACTCCGCGGACAAATGTTTGCCATTGAAAATTGAATGGCGGAGTGACGTGACCGAAATCCTATGCGTCATAGTCGACCAGGCGGTGCATAATAAAATATTGAACGGAGAAGTGAGTCAAGCAAGATATGGTAACATGTTGAAAGGAAACTCTTCTGAAATGAACGAATATTGAACACCTAACTATTATCAAACCGCGATTAGAACGGGATTCGAAGGTACTATTGACACAACAGTGTATAAGTCAATCTAGGATATAGATATTTATAGTTATATTCATGTTCCAAAGTCGTACATTCATAGTTTAAGTGCAGAGACTTACAGACAATAGATTGATTAATCACTCACTACATCAATAAACAACTCTTTTACATTTACCAAAAAATATTGTATCATTTTTGTGTCAACAGTACTTTTGAATCCCTTTCTGAACCCGATTTGATAATAGGTACGCCTTAAATAGAAAGTTAGATTATTTGAAAATTACCTGTATTATAGTTTTCGTTTGATGAAATCAATACACGCATCGATACGTACCTGCAAAACAAAAAGAATCATAAATTTTAGGCCAAAATGTAACTTCGATATTTAATTTCATCAATTTAATGAGGCCACGTAAACCTCAATCAAATGACTCAAAAATCCCAACCGTGGGTTCTAAGTAAATAGTCATGTTTCAATGGCCGCTAATAATTGTAGCGTAGGCTGCCTCGCCCCAGGCGTTTTCACTTGAAAACTTGGATGTATATTTGTTGGTACCATGTGTGCTGGCCGCAGACGAAGTTCTGGCATAGTGTTGCGGCGCTGAAGGCTCCCAGATATGTCATATCTGCCCTCCCCGCCCGCCGCATCGGACATCTTCTCATGTAATATCTCGACTGATTGTTGGTATAGAGCGGACGGCAAGTCTTGACTATTATAGCATTTCTAGTACGAATCGATTTGCTATGAGCTAAAATTGTTCATGTAGTTTTAAGAGTTGTCACAGCCAAGAACACAAATTAATTTTCTTCATTTTAACTTTTTTTTTATGTGTAACAGAAAGCTCGACGCGAGGGCAATTTCACAAATAAGTATCAAAATTATAACTAACGTGAGACTCAAACATATTTAAATATTTATCAAACGGGTTTTGTCACGTAATTAAAGTCAATAATCAACGACACGTCGGTCGTGGGTACTTCATGATGAGGATCCTCTAAATGGATCGAAACATGTCGAGCAATTATCCACTTAAATTACGTGAGTAACCCTTTTGATAAATATTTAAGTATAAAAATGTTCTTCATTTAACCCTTAACTGTTGAACATGCTCGTGATACACCTGTTAAACTATATAATAATTACGCAGCTCGTTAAAATATTGCAGTAGAACTCATGTTCATTGAATCTTTCTAATGTACATTATGTACGTATGTAGAGGCTAACCGTGGCCCCATATGTGGGCCGTAAACAGTGTGCAGTATACGTGATAAAATGACTTATCTAAATAAAATTTAAAATTTACTATATTTGCATGATTCAATAAATATCTAAACATCGTTATAAAAACATTACTAGGTACTATTTTTACTGTGTTGTAATGCTTTCGCAATGAAATAAAACCTAAGCTGACCAAGTAGGTACCTAGTTCGTAGTTTTGAACAAAGATAAATGTAATTTAGAACTTCATCAGAAACATAATAATAAATATGAACCTGAAACTTACTTAAATGATTAAATTCATGCTTTTTTCAGTTATTGATGTGGGCTTTAGGCGACTTTGACAATTTAATTATGTTTTATTGATAAAATATCTCACAATACTTTAACAGCATGACATAAAATAAATAATGGTAGGTAGTTGAAATTCGATCAGCAATTTTTTGTCATATCAACTTCAATGAGGTATGCTCAACATAAGGCAAAGCAGTAGAAGTATCAAAACATATCGGTCGGCACACGACGATGAATGAAACGAGTTAGTTCGCCAGTCGGGGCAAGTTTTCTAACGAAGACGACACATGCGGCCCTTGAGTTCCATACGAATATTTGTATTTGAGACGTCGTGAGAGTACATAAAGTATATTTAATAGCAAGAAGATTCCTTGAATAAACTTTAAATTAAATAAGAAGAATCTCTTGAAAAATGTCAACCATTTTGATCTTTGGACCTCGGACACTCATTTGACAGTTTTTAAGAAACAATTATTTAAACACTTAGTCAATAAAGCCTACTATACATTAAGTGAGTATTTAGATTATAATAACAATAATTGACAGCAGTTGTATGCATGCACCTGCTTAAATTGCTAACCAAATTAGTGCGCCACTCGGCCCGACATGGAGAAACTGTGTATCTGCCTTTTTGTCAGACCTGTACTAATGTTGTAAGCACTTTACCCATGTTGTACAAATAAACAATTTTGATTTTGATTATGATTTTCATTCTAACGTGTTAATTAGTCATGATTCATGAAAATAACGGATCAAATCCATATTTTATAATCTCTTTAAATATAACTGTAATGATATTTGATCTGCCTGCTCTCTCTCAAAACATTCTGTCTGCTCGTAAATCTTACTTTAATAATACAAATCAAAAATATATAACGAATATATTTGATTTGTTGAACGTTCTATTTTTAAATTTGGCTAACATCTTTAGAATAGCTTTACTAGACATCAAACTTATATTAAATGGGTCAAAATTCTTTTCGTTGTCTTATTTTGTGTCCCTAAAAAACGTGACACAGTTGTAATTTTTGTACGAGATGATGTTTTGTTTCCAATTTTTGATGTATGGATTAAAACCTAGCGTGAAAAATAAATACAAGTGCACCGGATTTTTTTATATACTGAGACAAAACAGCACAACTAAAAGCGTGACAGAGTGGTATGGAACAAGACAACGAAAATAATTTTGACCCAAATAATTATATTGCTGGCTTTGTGACTAACCTCGTATAATGGCTTGCGAGGTTGTGTCATAAAAATATACTTCTATACAATATACTTACATTTCATATACGAGGTTGAGTCACACAACCATCGATATGTATCGACTATGAATGTCTATAGCAGACACAGAAGCATTAGCGATAGATCAACAAAGCGTCCAAATCCCTAGTGAAGTTTGCTCGGAAAGCATTTTCAAGTCGGCACACCACACGAGCTGTAAGACCCCGATCCTTTAAAATCATCCCCTCCGGATGACCGAGTGTCGATTCCGGTAAAGTTCACCGGATAGGCGTAATCTGGTTGCGGCGAATACCAGAAATTCGGTATCAATTTGAATTGATGGCGTACCTATAGAATAATTTCAAAACCTATTTTGGAGCGATGCCAATTAAAAAAAAGGTTAGTTTATAATATTAGCCATTTCGTAGCATACACGTTTTATTTGTATAATTATTTTTCGTTTCTGTAATTGTGACTTTTGTGTATGTTGTGAATAAACTTATTTATATTCTATTCTATTCTAAAAATAGTAAATGTTAGTAAATGTCAACGTGCTCGCAATGCGAACAAATCTACTGCGTTTTATAGTTTTGTATGATAATTCATAATTAAAAGGGGGTAATTATAAAGTTATCGGATAGTTTGCGCGGAATGTGAAAGCGTCTGGCACGTGACTTTACTTTCTAAACAAACACTACATATTTTATGAATCACGTATGAAGAAACACAACTACAATTAATATCCAGCCTTCTCTTCTAAGTATTAAATATAATGATGATCATGTGCATGTATTAGAATTATAACTAACGTAAAACTCAAACATATTAAAATAGTATCGAACCGTACTCACGTATATAAGTCGATGATTGCTCGACATGTTTCAACCCATTAGAGCAATCATCGACTTAAATACGTGAGTAACCCGGTTCGATAATATTTTAATATCATGTGCATGTACGTATTGTGAAAACACAAATCAAATTATTTATTAACTAAATATTTTGAATTCTTTTTATTTTTTCCCCAGTAGTCACACTACTTAATACTATATAAATTATAAATATTGGATGTCATATACCAAAGAAAACCTACCAAGCTCACCAACGAGGTGAACGAGGTAGGTGGTCCGAGGTGAACGTTGGACGTTGGTGATCTTGGTCGTTTTTTCTTTGGTATATGACATCCAATATTTATAATCATGTGCATTTATTTCACTTACTCTTGTAAATAACAAAAATATTTTTGTTGTCAATTTTACCTAATGTTTTCAACAGACGATCCTCTAATATAAAAAAACCGAAACTAGATACCAAATCACAAAGTGACAACACCGTTGTCCCTTTTCCCATCGAAAGTATCTCTTAATCTCAGCTGGACATCGCGTTAATGATATTATAAACCTTGCCACCGACTACAATTCGCTTTTAGAGAGGGGCATTGCGAACTTAGTGCATTTAATCTGAACCCCATTATGGGTAGGGTAGTGTGCTGAAGACGCAAGTGACCGTTTGTAGACCTTGCTGCGTTGAGATAGGGTTTGAAAATTGTTAGGTGATGGTTAGTAGCGATACAAATTGAAGAGCAATCTTGAATTTGTAAGTGTTAAATTCAAGTAAAATTATATCTATTTTTTGAGCGAAGAAAATATCTATGTTGAGTTACATGTTAACACTTTGAGCTTGGGGAACTCCCGAGGGGAGTTCTCTGTGGGAGGTCCATTTTCGCTACAAAGCGGAAAAATCACGGGATCGGCTACGAACGTAGCGCGTAGCACTCGTCCGCAATGAAAGTGTTAAAATGTATAACAGTTAGTTATTGACTGATCTTAAAGATAGCCGATTAAACCTTAAAAATTTAGCTGGATTACCATTATTCCTGCCAGTTTTTGATTTAAGTATATTTGTATAAGTACTTACTTGAATTTCACGCAAAAAAGGAAGGAAAATCCCAGTTAACTAACAAACTAAGAACTTGAATTAAAATGCTTACAGTACATTATACTTTGCATCTATCTTTCTTCCAATATTGATTACAGACAAGACCAGAAATCAGAAGAGAGAAGAACTATTTAGCTCTGACCGTCTCTGGTGACGCACTTTATTGAAATAGGTTGGTTTATATTTATCCACACTAAAAGAAAAAAAATCCGGCTAAATTGTACCTAGGTAACAATATATTCGTATGCACATAATAATATTTTTCTGTGCTTGAAATTTGTATTAATACGCCATACACCAAATACACTACAGCATACACTTATGCCTGTCTATAACAAGACTAGCCCACGCCAAGTCGAAAAGCCTCTCCAATTCACCGTAAACAGCAAGCCGACCCTAAGGGTCACACCACACGTAATGTCCAGACAAGCATCCAAGGAAAGCAATTAGCGTTGTAATGTGGTCAGACCTTAAGACGTCCAGTCTTAAATGCCGGCCTTAACGCCGTACGTTTACAGCGGTCCGGCATTCCTCTGGCTGCATACCGGACGAGGAATGTCTTGCAAGTTTTAATGTTGCCAGGATTTTATAGTCGCGATTCAGTGGTTTTAAGGGGAGGATAGCTGATCGGGAGTGCGGTTTTAAACAAACAAGTTTATGAAGTTTTAGATTTTATGCTTCATTTTAGCTGTTGACTGAATGGTTCATTGAAACCTGCGAGTTTCGGTCACCGTTTGATGTAAACCTTTAGTTATTATTAAAATAGAAAATTGCTTTATCAACGAATTCCATTAACGTTAGTCCAATATTGTACCTTTTCAGGAAATTTAACTACTCGTGTACGCAAATTTGGTAGATATAATTTCCGCTCGGATAATGTAATTTTTCTTGTTTTACCTAATTCTACTACATTATTTGTTTTCAATTTATATGTGCATGTCAAAACACTCAAAATCAGACATTACGAGTACTTCAGCAGCAGATCTCATACATTGTAGTACACAAATAACTTGGCTATGTTTACCTCAATAGCTTATTCTCAATAATCCCCGCATATAATTTATTAGATCAATATTGCTATTGAGGTCTAGCCGACCCGAGCCTTAATGGTTATCATCCCGGATAGAGATGAGTTTACATGTTCAATTAAGTATTGGTTTGTTGCAGTAACAGGGAAATTTACTTAGTACTTAGGTAGAGTACGACTTGGACTTCATACAGAGTGTAATGAAAATACCTAAGCAGTGGTCCGTTTAAGAGCCTAATTATATTTAGTATCGTATTCTGATCAGGCATTATTACTCCTATACAAAGCGACAAAATTAATTTAAAGTTTTTACCCGACAAGAAATTAACCAAATCTCGCACAACTTAGTGCGTGAAAACTGCACCATTAAATTTGTATGTAAAAGTATTTTTTCCTTCTCTTTTTTTTGCAGCAAAATTTTTACATATAACCAATAATGAGAAAACCACTAAGCAAATATTAGGAAGGATTTTTTGTCACAGTCATCACATCATCATAAAATATCACATGATAAAAATAATGAAACCTAATAATAAAAATAAAATTTTTGAGCGATGTTTCATGTTAGCTACTCCGAAATCAGCCTCACCGGCATACTCGTACAAGAACTAAAACTGGAATGAGTATTTCACAGGTACCCATATGCTCGGTAGTACTGATACGGCGCACCTTACCTGCTTAATTACCCTCAGTCCAAGACAATAGCTAATATAAGAAACGATGCCTCACCGCCTGCCCTGATTTATCGTGTACCGTTGTGCAGATAGGTTATGAACTACAAATAACTTACCCTTACCTTTACAGTTCCAGGTTTATCTTGATTTATAGCCTTCTAGAAAATTACAATTTAATGATAATATTAAGTTAATATTGTGGTTACTAATGTTATGTTGTTCATACGATATACTAGTATTTATTACAGTTTAGGACCTAATCTGAATCGCGATGTATCAGTTTCATAGAATAACTGTCAAAAACTGACAAGCCGAACCTAAACATATTCGCAATTTGGGATCATGATAGCCCCCTTGATATTATTAAACGGTTGACGAAATTATTTGATATAGGCACTCTTAAATTTGTAACGTATTAAACGATGATTTTAAAGCGTAAGATATAAATATAACTAATAGGTGTCTATTTATCTAATACATTTCTAATGTACAATGTTTTCAACTTTCGATCCGTCATAAAACATCATCTCAGGCGCAATTCCATACCTTCATAGTGCGTGATAGTGCACATTGGAGTCAAAAATCAAATGTATAACTAATTCAACATATTTTAACTTGAATTCAATTTTATCTGGCCAAAATGACATTAATGACCTAAAAACTATTGACACCCAATGACGAATTACCAGGCTTCCAGAAGTTCGAAGATAGTATAATTTCCGTAAACTCACTACATCAAAGATGGCTGGTGAATATTCAAAGGGATCGGACGAGCATTATGTTGCGGCTCCGGTTCGCACACCTCGCCCTTCTAATTGATTGAAAATTCAGACTAACAATTTGAATCAATGTACTAGATTTGCATAGAACTTACTTGCGACTGTTGAAAACAATTTGAAAAGACGTGTTAATGTATGGTATTTTAGTGAGTTTTACACAAAGTAAATATTTTGTTCGGGGATGGTGAAACAGGCCCCAAGAAGGTCAATTACTCGTATTTAATAGGCTGGTTGAATTTTCATTTTGCTATGCGTCAATGGTGAGCAGTGACTTAAATCTATTACTTTATCGGCTATGTAAACGCCAGACATAAGAAATGTATGATTATACTACTTTGTCTCTTCAAATTTATTATTCAATAAAGGAATTTAATAGAAATTATTTAGTAACGTGTAAATCAATTAATAAAATTACATTAATACGGTTTCGTACCACCGTAAAATCTCCGATATCCCGAAATAATCTTCGATGAATATCCCGCCGTCCCTACGATTTCCAATGCAGATGAAAGGCTTCTAAATAATTGATTAGCCAAGAGTCGGCGTCTTGCGATATTCAAATGGGTACAAGCCGTACATCTGTAAGGGGCTGTAAGGCGATTTGTCACAAATGCTGTTATTGGGACAATTTATTTGTTACCAAGTATGTGTAAGCATACAGATTACGGTGCGATAGAACCGCAGTTGGTACCTACTTCTTCGCCACAATACATTTTAGACAAAAGCTTGAAAAGTATTTTTTTAAGTAGTTTGTAGATTATTTTTTATTATTTTGTGATCTCAGATTAATAGATAATATCAAAAGTGTCTTATCGAATGTAGATACGTAACATATAACAACATCGAATAATACAACGAATGAAATATAGCTCTATAAAAAAGTGGCTTAAAGCTGCCTCATACAAAACGGTTTACACAGACGGTGGTGTCCCTATCAATTTCTACTCTTATTTGTCATGCTGTATAGTTATCATAAGTTTAATAACAAGAAATATTAATTTATTTGATTAGACTTTTGGTTCTGCGTGTTTGAAATCATAGTCTTTAAAGTTGATGAAATAGGTACTTGTATTTAAGAAGCCCAAAGGCGTAACGATGACAAAGTTTTATTGCTTTTTGCATTTAGGTATCAATGTCAAAATTGCCTTAAACATAAATAATTACACAGATCCCTCGTTTCTCGTATCGTTTTCATAAAATTTTTACTACATAAAATAACGAAGCTGATTAATCTCTGCCAACTTGCAGAAACTAATAAAACGACAACATATTGAATACAACCTGGCGTAATCTGTGAATCTAATGAAACGCTGGTCAGCTGACGCTCAAGTTTTCTTATCTGTGCCCATAAGAATCTCTCGAGCGCGGGGGTGAATGCTCGGTGGATATTTTTGTGATATTTCTTGTCAGATGCCATAAGTGCATTGTACTATAAACACTGATCTATTCTAATACCAAATGAACCTACATACAAACCATCAGGTAAACATATGGTCTACTACTATTTGAATTTATTACCAGGCAATGAAGTCGAAAAGTGCTAAACTGTATTTTTGGCTAACGGCACAAATCCTGAGTGCTTTCCCATAAAATAGAACCTATGTTTATTAATTTGTATATGATCAACTTTATCAACAAGATGTAACAAATACAGTGTAGTGATGCATTTTGCAAAATGGTAAATATATGAAATATAAAAAAAAGTTGTTACACTCATTTTTAATAGGGCTAATCGTCCAATCCGTATAAGCAAACCGTCCAAGTAAACAACAAAAAAAATGTAACAGAAAAATTACTTTTTCCAATTTGATGAATGTACCCATAAACCGAAAACAACTATTGTTGTTACACCTTGTAAAAGTTCGGTTTTGCATCAGTTTAGTGATCTCTTCTCCCGAAAACCAAGTATACTCCAGTCCCCACATCACGTATTCGCTTGTCGCTTATCGCGATGGCTCGTTAGCGATAACGGTGGCGGCATCTTGTGCCACTATCGCGATAGCGTAAGTTGCCGCTCTTTTGTTTTGCTCGTGGTGTGTGACAAACAAAACAATGAAACTGAACGAATGGGTTTTTCCTGTGGCATTGCGTGGTGTTGTGGCTAAGAAAAATTTTTAAATATAGGTACGTACATGAAAAAAAAAAACAAGAGCTACCCCAATAATGCACGAATATAAAATACTTATATACAGGGTGTAAGTCTAATACGGGCGAAGCTCTTAAGACACTTTAAATTAGAGCAACAACATTTTCCATACAAAATAATTTGGCGCGCAATGTAGGGTAAACATTTTCGAGTTAAAGTCTCGATGACAGCAAATTTCAAAAGAAGATGACATAACTACCACATCAACAATAACAAATGTTCGTACCTACATTGCTGCTCCGATAATCTTTAAAAAAATCTGTGGGGTCATAATTCAGAGTAACTTTAAAAAAACCTTGTAATCCATGATTACAATAATGAATCCTATGCCTGGTTTAATTTATCGTCCGTATTAGACTTACACACTGTATAGCATAATACCAACTCCTCCTGCGGGTGTCGTAAGAGTCGACTAAGGGATAGAAGTGACACTGACCATTATTTGATAAAAGATTGATGATGGGCAGCAGCGTGATCATAGTGGACACATTACTGCGATCGCCAATCCGCTTTCCCAGCCTGGCGATTATGGGTATTTTCCTCCTAATTCTTTTATACGCATAGTTAATAGGAGAGGCCTACGTCTAGCAGTGGACTATCATAGGCTGATGATGATGAAATATAGTATGGCAATGTGGAATAGTTTCCAAATGAGAATTTACCACTACGTGTAAGGTTTCACTAGGTATTAGTTAGTTTTATTCTGTCATGAAACTGTGACTTGGAGAAAAAACTTGGAGTGGTAGGTAACAATTATTTATGCCAAACATACATAAATTAGTAACGTACAGTCAAGGGCAAAAATATGTTCACACTTTTGCACCTTAGTTTTACGCCATAAGATAAGATAAAAAAGTGTATACATATTTATGCCCTTGACTGTACACGAAATAGTTTTTTTTTTACTGTCACCCGCTTTCAATATTGCCTAAAGTTCTAGTTTGATTGATATTATGCGTAGGCTCATAGTTTTTTTGATCTTTCAAAAATTAACACATTTAACTACAATTCTAATAAATAAACTGTAGGTACCTACATTAAAAATAAAAATCACCTACATACCAACAGTTACGAAGTTGGGAAACTTTGTTTTGTTTCGAGCGTTGTTGTTACCTAAGTAGAGCAATATGCCACCAGTACTAAGTCATTCATATTATATTCGCTATAAAACCAAGACTTAGTTTCGTGACCTACCTGCTTAGTGTATGGTAGAAGTGAATAATATTGTTTTTTTTTTTATAATGACATCAGAGTAAAGTTTAACCTACTCGTACATATTATGTAAATATATTTTAATATGTTGTACTTCTTGTAGATACTAAGTGATATGAGTTTAAGTTTAGGTATCGATATATTGTAGATTTAATTTTGTAACTATGAGAATTGAATTGTCGTTTGTGATACGAGTAGCGCAAGCACGTGGCCGCCCGACCCCGCCGTTAGGCAAACTGCAACTGTTCCCCTCCCATTAAATTCGGTTATTAGCCCCAACTTTGATCAGACTTGACCCCGGCTCATCGATCGCGACTTTCACCCGGATCATAAACTCAGCCACCCACTTTCAAAACTGAAAAAAACAGTTCCCAACACACTTCAAAACTAAGTCTTCCTAATCACGCGCCGCGAACAAAGTTCGCCCAAGTTTTTTCCAAGTTCAGTTGAACTTCATCGATGCGATCGTTCACCCTGTAGGGACACTTGCATACGGCCAGCGAGACAAAATGTGGAGCAAGGCCCGGGATTACTTTCCACGGGAACTTTCGCGGATCGATGTCGAGTTAAAACTTTATTACGACCGCGACAACCCTCGCGCTCGTAAAGCCCGTACTCGGCCCGCGTTTTTAATCAAATCTAGCTTTTGTCTTATTCCACCAGTATCGGAACCTTCGTCTACATACATTACACGGACGCCTTTCAAAGAACCTTTATTTAGATGCTTTACATAACGGGCGTAACTAACGAGCGAGGATACCTGCTCAGTATTCGTATTCACAAAAGGTTTTTCTACCTACGCCGACGGGCGTGAAATAGGAGTCGAGGCGGGAAGGAGGCATAAAGGAGAAAATAAAATAAAGACGGCGCCAGCGAACGGATGCGAAGTCCGCGAAAAAAGTACGAGGAAAGCAGGCTTAATGGTGTAGCGCAGGTAAGGTGGGCGGGGTTGCGTGGGTGGGTTACTAGGATTGGTGGGCGCCGCCCAGCGGCAGGCACGCCCCGCCCGCGCGGGGCGCCCCCGCCCCGCGGCCACCGGCTATCGCCTGGCGACCACCTCCAGCCACCCGGCGCAAGCTATGCCTGTGTCGTGAATTAGTTTGCCAACTCTCTGTCTATGGCGGAGCTGTAAGTATGGACGGCGGACTGAATAATCGATAAAGGTGTTTATTGAAAACGGGTACGGAGCTCTTTATTGCTTCTTTATTATTAAAAAGCCTGGCTTAAGCCGGTGGTGGGTACATCGGTGAGGGGTTTCAGGTTAGCGGACGAGACCTTGCGGGGCGAAGGTCGTGGAGTTGGCACGGTCGCACTGCGGGCCTTACTGCAGCCACATTACCGCAAACTTAGCATTAGCTTACAGGCACAGCTATTCATTTAGAGCTCGTAAAGACGAAATTAATGATTCTCATTTGTATGTGTCAGCTGTTATGGTACTGTGTCACGTAAACTTTGAATTAGAAAGTTAGGTACTTTAACGTAGCTTCGTTATTGAACCTAGGCACAATCCAAATCTTACACATGTAGGTATATAAAACTTCAACACTACCTCACAATTACTAAGCTTTTCTGACAAAATCACTTTGACAAAGTATGGTCATTAACTTTTTCATCAAACTTATTAGTGCCTTTTGTTTAGGTACATGTTTTTTAATCAATGGCGAAATCGCTTAACTTTTCTCCCACGTAAATCAAAATAGCTACTAATAAACAAATGTCGGTATATCCACATACATACTCGTACCAACAATTATTTTAGTAAACAAAGTCTCTACAAACGCAATACAGCATGTGAAATTATGTCGTGATAATATTCATACATACATATTTAATGCAAGTTTCCAAAACAGCCGTTATGTTTTATACAGCTATGATTTATATTGAATTATTTTAATTAATTTATAATAACTAGGGTTGCAGAGTGATAAATATACTTAATGTAAACTACACAATATACCTTAGGTACCTTCCTTTCATCGGAAATGTCATATGTTTGATATACGTACAATCGACTTCAAATGTATCAGTTTGGTTAAAATGGCAAAAATAAATTTCCAGTATTTCACTTATTCCCTTAATACCTATGAAGGTCGTGTTACAAATGACTAGTGTCTTTTAAAAAGGGTCTATTTCCACTTTACCAGTAGAGAATATTTCTTTTATGAAAACAAAGAAAAAATTACCCTTGTCGACAGAGTGGAAATAAGCCCTTTTGATAAGACACTCTTCGAATATTGTTGTCATAGCGTATGCGATAAACAAAAAGTGCCAAAATATACATGTATTAAAATGACACATTCGCACGAATAATATTATATCTTTCACGGCAACCGCATAAAACACAATGTTACTGCTATTCTTACTTTAATTACCTTCCCCAATTTTATTTATATTGGATGACACCGTTGCAACAAATGACATGGTACTGTTAGTTATAAATGCTGTTTCATCGGTTTTTGCCACCACCTCGCCTCCCGTGCGAAGGTAATCTACCGTGAAATAATGAGTGATGACGACCTTTGCTCTCAGACTAGTCATTCATCAAGTACAACAAATATACCTACTTTACAGATCTAGTTATCTAAGAATAATTATTGTGGATATTTTTGTTGTATCTTGTTAACATTTTAGCGTGTACCTAAACATAAATTCGACTACGTATTTAAATAAAATTGTTGAGATCATTTCGTGGCTTTTTTTTCTCTTTTGTTGGTACCTGGATATAGTATTTGTTTTATGTTTTGTAAAGGATTACGAAGTCTAAGAATAAATCATTATTCTATTCTATTGAAATTATAAGCATATAACGTCGATTGTAATATGAATTAATGTAACCACCAAAATGACGAAATTGAGTTAAGTATACCGTTCGACTGCGAATTTCCTGCTCTATCGAACGGTGTATATAAAATATTGATATCTAGAAAAAAATGTCGAATACGTTAACAAAAACTTTGCCATTTTATTAGGTTTCTACGTTTTTCATTAACGTATGTGAAGGTTTCCAAAAATCTTAGACAATACTTTAACGTAAGTACGAATTTGTACGTACAAAACATGTCTTTCCTAATGTACTCACCATATTTTTATAAACGTCACTGCTGTAAGCGCCGTCTGCATTGTATGGCTCATAAGCAATTCGGTTTCAATTTGTGAGTTACACTAAATTCCGAAATCCACTTTTGATGATTTTCATTGATTTGTTAACGTATCCCCAAAGTTTTTTGAAAATATTTAACGTAAGCACCAGCCATTTCCTGAACTATAAGTGTGGTCGCAGTTAGTAACTGTCTATCAAATAGACCTCTCAAAAATAAAACAAACAAGATAAACATCATTTCAATAGGATAATTAACTAAAAAGATACAACATACTTTACAAATGTCCATTTCGTTTTTTGGCCCTCCTGAAAAGTCGTCATTTGGTGGTTACATTAATTCATATTACAACTGACGATAAGTGAGTTTATCATTACTGCGATCGCCAATCCGCCAATCCGTGGTGATTATGGCATTTACATGCCTACGTCCAGCAGTGGACTGAGACAGGCTGATGACGAAGTGAGTTTAAGCAAACAAAACATAATAGTATGTTTCATTTCAATTCACTGATAATGATGCAGCGCCATTTATTTCGATAATGTTGCCAAAAGATGCGGGTCAGATGTTTTATAATATTTTCAGTAGCCGCACCATGAGCTGCAGCGCTGTTATTAACGCGCATTTACTTTTTATTCGGCTCGCTCGCGCTAATACGCGAGTACCCACCAGCAGGATGGATAGACACAGTTTAGTTTCAGTTACATTTGTTACATTTCTAATTTGTTTTATAATATTCTCAGTTTTCAGTTCTATGATTTCAAATTCGATACGTTTACTCAGAACTTTAACAACGAACCAGGTTTGTAAAAAAAATCGTCCTATTCAAAAACTTTCATCGTGCCCAGCCAATGTGTATCTGCTTAACTCTCCCGCTAAAAGAGCAAAACCCATACAAAGCTGTCAGCCGTCGTGGCTCGTATCACTGCCGAATATCGAAACGAAACGAATACGAACACGGAGCGACATTCGGAAAAGAACAAACGAAAAAAGAACGATTCCTGGCCGTGCATTATTAGTTCCGCGAGTACGAATAATTTGAGGTATCGAACGAACCAATTTACCTTGATCTCTGAATCTGTGACAACAACAGGTTCCAATAGAGCGCTATGACACTGGGTTTTCACAGTTTTCTACTCACCTGTGTTGAGTGAGGGATAGGAATGCCACCCCTGGCTATTGTCCATCGGCACAATGCCTTTACGACACCGGGTAAATAACGTTTGGCAAAATGTAAAAAACCCGCTTGCGGGTTCCGGGTAAACACGTCGCATACCCCTTATTGAGTTGATCTGGCCATTTTAACGGGCCCTCGCCCCTTGCAAAGGGAAAAAGAAATCTGCGATTCAATTTCCAATATCCATTTTTGACGTTTCGTGATTAGAACGCAGTTTGGTCGTTAGCGGGGTGTCGCGTCTCGTTTTCTATTTGTCCAGTCTTTGTTACTAGTACAAGTTTCGTGCATTCAGAATCTGCATTTACCGACAGTCCATTAATTAGAAAGACTTGAATCGTAATAGATAATACAGAACGTAGTCTATTTTCATTATGATCGTTCATAGATTCACAATCTTCGAGACGCATAGCGCCATCTCTTGTCATTTTCCGGAAACCGTTCACTGTTCAAGGCGAACTTGTTTTCTCAAAGCAGCGTGGCGCTGTTACTAAAATGGGTTTATTTTCTATTTTTTCAATCATAATTTTTACAAGCTTTCGTTGTTTACAGTCACGAAAAGCTTTTCAAAAATTATTTACATGCAACACTAATACCCACTAGAGAGGCCACCATGTAATATCTAATTCATAATTCATTTATTGCATCATAATCATGTCGTACAGTATATTATAGGTCTTACAAATAAAATTATAAAGATTGCAGACATGAACCCCGTTAGGGCACAGCAGTTCAATAAGTAACTAGTAATGCATGTATGTATGCAAACAGGCCAATAGAGTAGTAGAGAAGATTTAATATCAACTCAAAATATCAACCAGTTCAAAAACAGACTAGAGAAACATTACCTGTTCAATTAAGCAATAAAACTTTGTAAATCACTATACAGTCAAGTGCTAAAATAAGTATGGAAGGAATTCGCTCATAAATATGTTACGATGTTCTTATTACACAGAATTAGAGTGTACTGGGACATATTTTTGAACATTTTTGTGTACACTTTATTTTGTCTTCGACTGTACCTATCAGATATTTCAAGTACTTGCCTGTTCAATAAATAATACTATTAAATCTTAATAAATAAATAATAATTATTTTCAACATTTTAAAAATTAGACGGATCACACGAATATTTGGTTACGCGTGACATCTTTTGGAGCTTAGTATAAAGTTGTGACGAAATACGAGTACAAGTGAGTTTAACCGTTTAATTATATTTTAGTGTTGTATACAGTACATCAATTCAAGCAATGCAATATGACATAAATTAATCAATGATTTATCGACATTCCAATCAGCGAGCAATAATAAACGAAACAATTTCACGTTGCTTTATTACCAATAAGGGCCCCAAGTACCAGTAATACATCTCAAGAGTGTCTTCTAACGGTTTCAGTAATAATAAATATATCATAGTGATCCTAAGGGACAAATAGAAGGGAAAATAAAGCAAATCGGCCCGGAAGGGTCGGCAAAGAATAACGATTAATATTAACTGGAATTGTTATGGGCCCTTTATAGCTGATTTAATATTTTTATTGCCGTTATTGGAAAGAGTTGGGCCTACGATTGAAGTCGGCGTTATAATAAATTAAATGTGATTACTTCGTTAAGACATTAAAATTGATGACTAGGAAGTTTTGGCTCATAAATATTTTGTCAACACGTCATTTTATCTAGTCTAGCTATAGGTATTGAAGAGTATTGAAAACAGAACAGTGTTCTGGGGAGATTTTGTGTGATTAATTTACGAAAACGACCTAATATTAACAACACACAACGCACAATATGACTTTTGAGGACTTTATACCGTAATGAAGTCTTTAGTTTTAGATGTAGGTCTTCTTATTTCTAACATTACCTATTTTACTACTATAAGGTACTACAAAACATTTCGGCCGTATGGTGACGGCAGTAAAAATGCATGTATTACCATCTTAACTCTTCCCATGGGCGTCGCAAGAGTCAACTAAGAGATTGAAGTGTCATAGACCATTCGTAGGTAGACGATTGATGTTGGGTAGCAGCGTCATCACGGTGGACACACTACTGCGATCGTCAATCCGCTTTATAGGAAATTACCTCTTAATACGTCCATACGCGTAGTTAATAGGAGAGGCCTACGTCCAGCAGTGGATTGAGATATATTATGCTGATGGTATGACTATGACTGTAAAACACTTATTTTAACCTTAGTTTGATTTCAAGGGTTAAATCTTACTTCGAAAAGAAAAATATAAACTGAATTGTGCTAATTTGAAAGTATGATATATATGAATCCCAGTTCCATTATAATAATGTGTGTGTTATGCGGTCTGATCCCACGCAATTAATTTTTCGTGTCTACCCTTTGAACAAAAAAATAATTTCAGACGAAAAAGTAAGCAAAAAGTTAATTAGTTTAATCATTTAATCAACCATGGTCCGTGGAAAGAAGAAGAGTCGTTTGAATAGGACGTGAAAATGATCCCCTAACGAGCGCTGTACCTCATTCTTACATTAAAATGTAAACAACATTACCCTTTGCCCGCCAAGTCGTTGCACGGATCGCTATTTGTCTGTGACACTGCAGTGAGCAAACGGGCGGTTCGAACGCGGCGGTCGGAGCTGTTTGCGTGTGTAGTAAAGTTTCATATTACACCCACCATAAGGATGAGACGAAGAGAAACATCAGTAGGTGTGGAAGTAGGATGCGTAATAGTATTTTTCAAAATTATTTTTTAAGAACTGAGCAGTTGTTAAGCGTATTTTATTATATAAATAATTATACAGGCCGTAATCGGCGACGGCGACCCTAACTACCTGCGGGTTTAAAGCTTTAATGTGGCTTGCCAAGCCGAACTTACTCTTAAACACCAAATACTTTATTAACAAACTGGCACTTCACTCTGGCACTGTACCTCTATGTTAAATATCTACTTTAGTACATACATATAACAAGTAGGTACTTAAATAAAGGAGTATATTTTAATAGCTTCTTATATATTTTACAGTTCAAATTATAAAACAATAATATTATACTTCAATTGCTTCATAACGGACGTAAAACGTAAATAATTACCCGCTTGCTCGTTATGAAGGTCTATCATCTCCCAAATTCTTAAAACGTGCTTTATCTCTCTGTAACTAATATATTTACCAAAGTGACAGATGACGACGAAAAGCGCTGGTATTAACTTATCGGGAGATGATGAACGTTTATGAGCAACCAGTAGGCTTAGCACATGATTGGTGCGACAGTATGTCGCCGCGAGATAGACTATCCGTCCCTCTTTTATTGATACAGTTAGTAAAAGGCGGGAAGTCTATCTCGCGGCGACATATTGTCGCACCAATCATGTGATAAGCCTATAGGATAGTGTATCGGTTATCATATTATTATTATTACGAACCCTAGAAATCCATAAAATGTTGTCTTTATTTAACAAATTATGCTTTCCGTTTCCAAAGTCCAGGACGAATAAAATCGCAGCGTTTGACCCGCCCGTCAACCCCGATCTCATAATAAGAGTACTCCCGTACCTCAGCGGTCATCTCCTCCGGAATCTGTCCCCAGGGCCCCGTAGACCCTGCGAGCTGGATTTATCCCCCAGCCCTGCGACATTACCTCCAAGATGTTTTTAGCTTTGATTAGATTAAACCTGTAAAGTTTAGGGTTATCGACTGAGTGTATAATTGAAGTGAACGTACCTGAGTAACTAAATAAATTAGTGTACATATTATTTATTTACACTATCTTAATCCCATTAAAGATATTTGCAGTAATATAAAAACAGCAATACGATCCCTTTATGTCCAATTATGCGAAAATTAGTAGGTGGAGTCATATATAGCATCACCACTATGTAACACTAAACACAAAAAAGTCATATCGTAAGGCCACTTCTTAGTAGTTATAATTTATAAATGTGCTTCTTTGATTTCAAAACTAAAATACCCAAAATATATATTTTAATATTTATAATAATTTCTCAAATACCTAACAAAAGAGTAGGTAACGAACAACAGTAATGTTTGCACATTTTAAAATATTAATAATTATTGATATCGTTGCGAAAAAATACTTAAATTATTAATATTATAAAATCTTTGTTAGGTTTTAATAATTGGGTTTTTTTTTATAAAGTTCGTTTAATCACAGTGCAAGATTTCTTAAACTATTATAATGGTTAGAATGTCACATGTTTTACTGTTAAAAATAAATGCAGGTCTAACTAATATAACATCATTGACTATACCTATTACAACAAAATTCTACAAAATTACTTTTTCTCCACAGCAGTTATTCTTTAGGTATTCAAGAGCCTCCCCCACAGGTACTTAAACATGGATAGGATCCTGCTCCTGAACTTTATGAATGTAAATTTCAATTTTGTCTAGACGTGTGAACGCGGCCGTTTGCATGCAAACAAGATTCATTACCACTATCAACTTAAAACTAGCGAGGGTAAGGAGCGGTGGCTCTATAAATTGCTGAAATGGGTCGGTGCGTTGGGCATGTCTATGAGAATAGAGTAAAACGGTAGACTTCCAAAATGGGGTAGTTTAGCCGGATCACCGGCCACCTTCGTTTTCGGCCTTTTTCATACTAATAGCATGAAGCGATGGGTTGCCAAGAAATAAAAGGTATCTGACCGAAAACCGCCTGATACAAGTAGTATGAAACGTTGGGTGGCCGAGAACTAAATTTAGGTATCTGGTCAAACACGGCTGATAGTATGAAGTGTTGGAGGGGCGAGAACTAAATTTAGGTATCTTGCCAAAAACCGCCTAATTGTATGAAGCGTTGGGTGGCCGAGAACTAAATTTATCTGGTCAAAAACCGCCGAACTACCCTACGTGAAACTTAGTTGTCACTTTTACACGTAACATAATATTAGAACGTGATGGCAATGACGACAAACGATTAAAATTGAAATATCACAAAACTAATAGTAATGAGGATACTAACATATTAAAACTGAAGAAAAAAACTCTACAAACTTCTGCATAATCTTTTCGACGGCTATAAAAGCTGATTATAGTTTAGTGTAAAACTGGGATTACTGATATTTCCATGAAAAGTATATCAATCAGCATATTCTTATTTCATTTATTTATTTAATACCATGCCTGTATTCCAGTGCCTGATTACGAAATGATAAAGATTTAAAAAATCAAACAGAAAACGCGAGTTGATAATTGTAAATAATAGTTAAAAGCATTGTCACTAATTATACAGTATTCTGTACAACTAGTTACGTAAGTAGGTGGGTTTAAAATACTGGATAAAAAAAACATATCTTTTGCTAAACCAAAATATAAACTTACCACGATAAAATCGCGTTAGGTTGTTAGATACCTAAATCAAAATTACGAAGTTGCGGCGGTTTCTTAATTCCGTCTAACGACTGTGAAGACGGTCGAATTCTTTAATTATTTAGCTCTAATGGCACTGTCCTTTGACGGCGCGCTTTAATTTGGGATTCCTCCCCCAAATTATCCCCCAAATTAAAAATATAATGAGACCCGAGTCGGTGTTAATTGGAAACCGATCTGGTATCCGCTGCCCTTTTTAGTTAAGAGTGTCGCGACACTGATTTGTTTTGCAGTTACCTTTTAAAAAGGGGCATCCGTCGATTCTGTCTGATTGACGGGAAATGTTCTGGGTGAAATTCTAAGATTAAATACCGATGTTTAAAAAAACTTCAAGATATCTTCGTTTTTTTTCTGGTTAATAGCATATTTCAGAAAATCGTTGTAAATACGACAAGTACATTATAAAACGTGCTATGAACAGTCATAACAGTTAGTGTATATTCAAATTCGTATACATACATATTAGGGGGTTAGTAAAGGACATAATAAGTACAATTAGTTATCTTTTAGTTAGAATTACAGTAAATAAATATATCTGTACAATAAAATTCGGCATACAATGTAATGCGATAGGTACATTCGAGTTGAACGCAGTAATTTCAATAGCGGTTGTACCTATAACAATGTTTATAGCTGGTTATAGGTATGTACAACTATGTAAATTGCTGCTCCGAAAAACCAAAAAAAAATAACCATTAAGGTTTAAATTATCGCCCGCATTTCATAGAATTACACGGTATAACTATTCGATAACAGATTCGTTCGGCTGAACACCGTCTGACTGATGATGTTCATTTGTTGGAACAGATGGGGTTGCAGATTATCGTGTTTGTAACTTTTTTCCTTGATTCGGCGTTTCACGTGACAAATGTCAACCCTAATGATATAAATCCTGTTGAAAAATATGTTACGACTTACGTCTCAAGAAAGCTTTACATTCGTTATTTTTTAAGATTATTTTAATTTACGATAGGATTTGTTATTTGTTATTAACTTTATTTCTATTAAAATGCTTATTTCAGTTATTATTCTCCGCAACAATCACCGAGATGGCGAATAAATGTCAAACTTAAGGCAGGTTTTACATAAGTTACTAAGTAGGTACCTATTCATTTGCCAAATAGATATGCCAACATTACAAGTGCATGAATAAAGAACAAACGTAAAATATTCCGTGAAATACAGCTCTGCAACAAGCCCCATTCATATTCATGGGTCAGTTTTGTTTTGGCAGATGGCAAATAAAAAACAGCAATATATTCAGAGAACAAAATCCATCAGGTTGACATGCGTCGCGCGGGTGCCTTTCCGGGATACAGTGTGATTATTTTTTGGTGAGCAAATAGTTTTGCTGCTAACTATTTTTATTGTGCTGTGTTTTTTTTATGTTATGAAATATAAAATTATTTATTTGGAGTTATATTGGTATAAACTTTCTAGATTATCACTCGTATTTTGAGTCTGCCTGCGACCACGGGTGTAACGTCATGCCAGAAACGTCAGGATATAATTAAACGCAAGTTTACGCGAATAAGACCCGTTTATCTGGAGTTCTTAGAAAATAAGAAAGACAAAAATAGACGTGGTTATAAAAACGATACTGGGATACTTACAGGAATGATTTGATTATACTGTCATGGCCAGAACAGATGACAGAAACATAATTAAGCAAAGCGATAATTTCCGCGGGTCGGGGTATTTTTAAGCTAATACGAAAAAGTTACCATTACAAAGATAAATTTTCCTAAAAAAAATAGGGTAAATAAATAAATGCTTCACACATTAGTACTTAATAGACACTTGCCATCTTTTTCAAAATAACGCATTTACATTTAAAGTGGCATTCATCAGTGATGAGCACTTTTACTTTACCAGTTACAGAAATTAATACAGTAACATTAAATAAATAAATAAATAAATAAATAAATATCTTGGGACATCTTACACAAATCAACCTAGTCCCACGGTAAGCTCAATTAAGGCTTGTGATGTGGGTACCAAGCGACGATATATATAATAGATAGATACATATAGATACTTAAATACATAGACAACCATGACCAAGGAACAAATATTTGTGATAAATAAATACACAAATAATGCCCTCGCCGGGATTCGAACCCGGAACCTCCAGCTTCGTAGGCAGGGTCACTACCAACTAGGCTACGGAGGCTGACAAAACATTATTGTCTACTATTAAGCATGGCATCACTCTTAATGTATATCGAGGACCTTATTACGATAGGCATACGTTCTATCGACGGAGAACCAACAGTGTGGGCGATGGTCCACTTACGTCAACAACCATTTTTTTATTAGGGTTCCGTAGCCAAAATGGCAAAAACGGAACCCTTATAGGTTCGTCATATCCGTCTGTCCGTCTGTCACAGCCGATTTACTCGGAAAATATACATGCTACAGTAACGAAATTTGGTAAGGATATGTGTTGTATGAACCGCTACAGGATTATGATACTAAATTGTAAAAAAACCATTGGGGTGGGGGCCCTCCATGGCCTCCATACATATAAGTGAGTGATAGAACATTTTTTTTAGTTGTATATAAGCGTGTAGGGTATTAATAGAAAGGTCTTTGAAAATGATATCAAGGTTTATAAATCTCATTTTTATTTAAGCAAACCGTTTTCTAGATATCAGCTCTCAAAGTCTGAAAAATGTGTCCCCCCCCCTCTATTTTTTAAACTACGCGATATAAAATTCAAAAAAATATATATGTTATGCACATTAATAAACTCTATCAATGATTTTTGGTTGGATTAAATTATCTCCTATAGTTTTTGAGGTAGGTTGATTTAACTGTGTTTTTTTAATAATAAATTGATAATGGTACGGAACCCTTCGCGCGCGAGTCCGACTCGCACTTGGCCGGTATTTTTTGTCACCGATTTCGTAACTAAAAGCACAAGAAAGAAACCACACCCTGTAGACCCCGTCTCCGGCAATGCAATATTTTGCCCACCTTGGGGTCTCCACATTATGCATAACTGATAAGGCATTCTGTATGCATGCGGTCCTTAGCTCTGGTAATGACGTCAAGGCCCGAGAGGATTCCGCGGATAGTTTTTGTCGGGTTGTCTTAACGAAGTTTTTGGATTTTATGACAATGTTTGTAATTGTCAATTTTAATAGAATAGTACCCAAAGTAGCATATCTATGGAAGAAAATTTTAATTTACATGAGTGATGACTTGATTGTTGCATAAGGCATAAAGTTTTTTGTAAATGGCTTATTTTTGTTTTTTAATTCTTGTGCCCCATGGATAGTACCATCGGCATCAGATATATCGGAGCGACAAACATATCTGAACATACACTCTAACGCCATATCAATAAGGGCGTGCTCAGATATTTGTGAGCACCCTGACCGCTCTTATATATCCTATGGCAACTGTACGTACCTATTTAACAACGTAATTATGTACAAAATAATATATTTATGTCTTTTAATAAATAATCTAATAAACGTAGTGGCGCAAATCCATTTCAATAGTTTGTGGAATCCATGATTATCTTGGACTGTCATATACAGGGTGAAATCTTTTACATGATACCAAATTATATTTTCTTGATCTACTCATGATTCCGATCAACTTTTACTACGAGTAGGTATATAGAATTCGGCAGAAAAAACTACTACAGTCGAGTGCATAAATATGTATACATATTTGAAAGAGATCAGTGTGGATAATTGTATACATACCTATTAATGATAACTCGATTGTAACTAGCGACAGCTGGTTTCACAATGTGTATGGAGATGTATGTATGTACATTTTGTAGTAACTTTTTCAAAGATGGTCCCATAGTAAAAGTTAGCTGTAGGTAATCATGAGTAGATCCAGAAAATATGATTTTGTATCATGTTTAAGAATTCACCCAGTATACGTAGTTTGAATACGACTCACATCTACTAGCAATAATCAATATTTATTTTGACTCGCATAATACTTATGAGTACTTCAATGAAAAATTCATGCTCAAAGTATTAAGACAAGTATCAATGTTACCAATTCTACTACAAAACTTTAATAAAGCAAGGGTAAAAACAAAACGGGTTACATCCATCCCGAGCGGATATTCAATTCCGGGACATGTCCAAACTTGACCGAAACAAATATTTATCAGGACCTGTAAGGAATACGTAAAATGACATAAAACATGGCGGCCGGGGCCAACAATGGCCGTGATGGATTATTGCAACTGACCGCCTCTATTTCCTATCGGAATAAGGAATTACCATATGCGCCTCCTGGACGCTGTGCGACGGGGTGCGGTGATATGGAAATGGACTAAAAATAAAAACTTTAATAGATTTTTTTTATTTAATATTTGCTGTGTTTTTTTTACATAAAATATTTTTTAAGACTACGGCGAGGCTGAAATACCTACCAAAAAACGTGCTTTTATTTTATTTTATTTATTTACAGGTTCACCAACAGTTATTAGGTACGTCAAAACGTTCATATTAAAGGTACCCAAATCTAGTTTGAGCTAAATGTATAACTAATTACAAGTAAACACTGCATGCAAATAATAGTTATTTATTATACAAGGGGGCAAAGTTGTTGTTTAACTGTCGTGCCAATATTGAGACCTGAGCTAGGGAAAGATTCCAAAATTGAGCCACGAGCGTAGCGAGTGGTTCAAAAACTGGAATCTTGAGCATTGCGAAGGTCTCAAGGCACGAGAGTTGAACAAACTTTGCCGCCAAGTGTAATACAACTTTTTTCCCCTCACTATCGCGAGGAAATATGATTAAAAATCTCATCCAAATGTAAATTAACTTAAAGAAACCATTTAAAACTCAATGTCGAAACGTATCGTAGAATAGAGTTACTTCTGGAACTTAAATATAGCCAATGGCTTACAAAGTCACCTATGAGAACGACCAATTTAACATGTGAGCTCCGATTGCGCATGTTTACTACGGTCATACAGATCCACTTATACTAGGCAGTAGGGGGCTATAGGAATTAGAGCAATGTCAAATTACTTTATTCACAAGAGTGTAAAAAGCGTTTTTACCCGCTCGTATTAAACGATAAACGAGCGCTTTACGAGCTAGTGAGGGGAAAAAATATTTTTTGATAACGAAGGTGTTAATTAGTTGATTAAATTGCTTTCTAACTAGATGATTAGGACGTCATAGGCTCGTTTGAATTTTTGTCCATCAGTGATGCACAAATGAATAACAAAGCACACATATATATAGTATAGGTAATATAGGTATTGAGGTAAAGGTATAGTTATAAATATTTTTGTTACTTAATACGATGCATGCATTCCGTGGAATTCCGAAGAAAACCTGTAAGTAGGTAAACTTAAACATTTGGACGTTATGTATGAAATAACAGACGACTCGGAAACTCGGTTATGTTACTTTAGATTGACCTGAACCTCCGGACATCTCGATCGAGCTTTTTGAAAAAAAAAAATGTAAGATAAAAATTTTCTTTTTATTATGCTTACGTTTTCATCGAATAAATTTATCAAGAGTGAAAGTGAAAATTAAAAACAAGCTTTTCAGAATAAGCCCTCTTCACACTAGTGGCGCCCCTATCCGGCGGTCGGCGTCGCGGCGTCCGGCGCGACCCTTCAAAAAGTTTGATAATAACACCCGCGCGTAATGTGACAGCCGATACGTCGCCGCTGTGTGCTGGATAATTTCAACTGTCTGCGACATGACCAGTGAGAAATGTTAGTGCAATTAAAGTTATGTGAAGGTACACATCTAGTAACAGGCTACCCGAACCAGTACAAACGCGAATCGTGTCTTTTAAAATCATTTGGATTCTACAGCTTTTGTTCAAAACTGTACGCGGTCTGCTATGTGTCACCAATGCGTGATAAAAACTTGCGTAAAGTGACAGTAGATATCTCTTATGTCGCAATATGTAATTTTAAGTGAGTAAAGGTTTTATAACCAAAACAAATATTTTTCGAAACCTTTAATCTAAGTTCTGCCTTTAGTAACTTGTTCACCAGAATTTTATTGGTTTGATCAGGTGTTACTTTGAAATATCTCTCCGAAGCATATTCAAAATATTCTGTTGGCTGCAAAGTACATATTTTAACAAAAATATTTGGATAGAGGTTTCGCTCTATAAAACGCATACGAAAACCCAAAAGACACGTTGTTCAGTTATTTTCAATTTTCCCATTTAGCCTGTGGACCTATATCATTGATAGACGACTCTTTCAGCTAGTGTATCCACCACATAATTAAGAGTACACATCAACACAAATAATGGGAAATCATTATTTTTCCTATACTCCTAAAGTGCACAAATGGGATGACTGAGTTGGCCTTGGTACAGATGGCACACTTACAGTATAATTTATTTTTAATACATTTCATTTTATTTATTTCCACATTTACATCCATCTTTACAGAGGTATTTATGTCCTAAGACAATAGCGTTATAATAAGACTACAAAACAAAAAATGGCGTCGAATGCGTTAATGATAAATGAGACATTCATGAGGTTACTCCCGCTGCCGGATTACGCGTGTCGTTACCGGCTTAATGTCGCGAAAACGTCCCCGGTGTGACGGACACGACACGGTAGCAAGTGCCCACACCATTAGCGGACATTACTATTATTTTTTGGGCGTTAAAGTGAGTGGGAGGAAAGTTGCTTAGGCTTTGTTTATCTTTATTTATTATGAAGTGATAAAGGCTTTACATGCGCTGTGCTGTTTTAGCATTTTTTTTAGCAACATGTTAGGAAGGAATATTAGTTTATGCAACTGTACATAACGAGAGGCATCAAAACACTAGTGTGTTTGATGAAACGAGCGTAGTTAGTTTCATGACAGGTTCACACGAGTGTCTTAATGCCTTATTTTACGCAATTATACTTGCAATAACAGTAATAAATCAACAAACAAAATGGTGGAAAATAAATCCTCCTTGAAGTCGCATGTTTTTTGAAATCGTTGAAAGTAAGATATATCTAGTCACTATTCTCGTATTACTCGAGATCAAAATATGTCGTGCGGTTTAAACTACTAAATTGACGTTTTTGTTTCGTATCGCTAATTGTTTTAATGTCTATGGATACTAGAATAGAGACCCACTTGAATTTTGAAAGCTGCTCCTTTGTCTAATTGACATACAGTTTAAGAATTATTATGCTTACGTACTCTGGGTAGGAACCTCGTAGACAGGAGATTAAAATAATTAAATATTACATTGAATATCATAATATTAAAGTCAGCAACGTTTACACGGTTTTGTATAAGCAAAAGTAAGTGCCCTTGTCAACGCATTCCAGTTCCCAAGTATCACAAAAACTTACATAACGACTAGAGAGTTTACATGAACATCGAAATCGAATATGTTCGTAATGTCCCTAAGTGAACATTCTGGAAAACTTCCAGCTAAGTGAATGATTGTATACCTCGCTATCAGACCTGGGAACTTCGCCGTGGCGCGGACGAAAATATTTGAGAGAACCAATAATATTTTATTTACACAAGCCATATCATAAATGACCATCGGAGAAGATTTAGAATGAAAAAAGTAGTCTAATATGTACGTTTCTTGAAAAAAATATTCGTACGAGGACACACAATTCTTGAAGGGAAAGTGACGAATATATAGTTAGCAAGTTTTTTCGAGTGCCGTAAGAGCGTGCGACTTTTGCACGATGTATCAGTATAAGCCCTTAGACGCGCTATATATTTCGTCACTACTTTGAAATAATCGCGTATCTCATACTGTTATTCAAAGTAGAAACTAGTAAGTTTACATGTGTAATACATATTTTACAACATTTTTCTCTTGTATTGTTGTGCCAGATAAGTTTTTTTATAGTAGTACGATTTGCTATGTATTTTATGTTAAATTTAACTGACAGTTGATATAAAAAATATATCGTGTTTTTTACCTTGATGCTTGTGGAGGGAAATTCATTTTTGACACCGGAATTTTATAATATGAAAAATAAAATACACGTATCATAGAGGCGCCAATGCCCGACACAGTCCCAATAGTGGACATTTGCAATTATTATATGACTAGCAATAAAATTGATAGCAAAATATCGATTATTGTAGTGTTTACTCGAGTAAAGTTCCAAAAGAAATATTAATTTATCAAAGAAAGTAGGTATATTGAAAATAACAATAATTTTGCGATTTAATTACCATACAAGCGTCTTCTTAATTAGTGATTTTAAGACTTCCGCGATTAACAAATATGTAATTGAATACTGCTAAAACAAAACAATTCCCATTCATGAGCCTCTCGTAATAAATAATGTAACGTTAGAAACCGTAGAACAGGAAAAATATCTTGGACTAATCCTGGATAATAAATTAACATGGAAACCTCACATTGATTCCCTACGCTCCAAAATCACATCTTTGACAGGTGCATTACGACGAATTGTTCGATGTCTGCCAAAAAGAATTCGTTACACAATATATAATTCACTCATTAAGCCTAACTTAGAATATTTGATAGAACTATGGGGGTCTGCTCCTAAATGTAACCTAAAAACCTTACAAATATCACAAAATAAAATTGTAAAAATGTTGTTCAATTACAAACGCCTTACATCTACTGACACCGTATATAGGGAGACAAAAATTCTAAATATTTCCCAAACCTATATATATAACACTTGCATACTAATAAGAAAAATTATAAATAAAGATATACATAGCCAATTAACATTTACTAAGCGATCAGAGGTACAGAAAAGGCTTACCCGGCAAGCAAATAATTTAATCCTACGGCCACCTAGAACTTCATATGGGAAAAAGAATATAATCTATGAAGGAGCACAATTATACAACAAACTCCCAATAGATGTAAAGGATGCTAAATCAATACAAGTTTTCAAAAAGGCTCTAAAGCAACACCTATTAAATAAATAAATAGCTACTAGAGGTATATGATGATGATGATGATGATGATGATTAATAATAAAAAACTAAATCCATAAGCTGACCAAAAAAAAAAAAAAAGTTGTTATAAAATAAAAATAATATATATATATATATATATTATATGTATGTAGGTATATTTATGTAATGTATGTGATGTGTATGTAACATTAATATAACGTGCACATATTTTAAGGCTTTCCCAAAAGCGTATTTACTGTTAAGAAATAAAAAGATAGAAATAAAACGACGCATAAGTAAAATGTTGTACTATCAGTGGTCGGTTAATTAAACTGGCGGTGCGGTGTAACTGGCCTCTTGCCATAGCATTACAATGTTGCATTGCGCTTGTTGTTACCGAGCGCCTTTGTACTTAAGTCGTTAGACGCTTTTCGCATGCTACCCTCTCCTATTTAGATTTAAGCAAATTATTGTTTTCTCAGTAAGTGATTTATGTAAATCTTTTGAGAAATAAATGTCTTAAACCATAAACCATAATTTCACAGACGAAATGGCACAAATCAAACAATCATTTGGTACGACATCGAGAACAAAGGTAATCTGATGCGTTGTGACAAGTCAGATGCTAATCAGTCAACCCTTTCGTCGACAAATCGGAAATTAGCTACGCATGAGCGCTCGCGGGTTAACCCCACTTCGCGGGGTCTTTTCGACCCCCGAGACATACCCGACCCAGTCCTTTTCTTTGAATATTTAACAAGTAGCGTTTCACATGATCAACTAGTGAAATTATAGCCAAAGGAAAATTACCGTGGCTGTCGAAGTTAGTTTTGATGGATGCACAGACTTGGTGAAGACGGTTGGCCTAAATATTAATTGGTATGTCTGTTTGGTTAAATACTTTAATGACAGTGTTCAATATTTAAGCCGCGTTCTGAATCTATGAATTAAGTATTTATTTTATGAGATTCTGGGTGCGGAATAAAATAGAAAATAGTTTACTCGTGAACTCTCAAAGAGATACAGTATTAATTACCCTTAAATGCATGACTTTTTCTTTGCGTTCCAAAAACAAAATGTGGATACCTAATGGCGTCGCAAGCACGAGAAAAATAGGGAAAAAAATCTGAGGACATATTTTGGGTGGAATTTGTACAACTAATCAAAATTTCGATACATCATACATTATATATATTTTTTGCAAAATCGTGCATGACAAAACATGCAAATATTATTTACTTTTAGATTGAAAAGTATATTCAATTCAGTAATTGTAAAATCGTTATGGTATGAATTACATATTTCAAATAAAAATTTCTTACTTAGTTAAAAACCGCTAAACGCACGCAACGAACACAAATTTCCGCCATCTTGCTTATAAACACATGTAAGTTTTTTTTTAATACAGTTAGGCCTACGAATCAGTAATAAGTTTGAAAGTTCATAAAATTTCCTTGCAAAATTAACCTTAAGAATGTAATATACATAATCTATTTTTCAAACACCAACAACGTTTTGGTTATGTACTATACATCATACACCATGCATTTAATGGTTAAGGCTTGTTCACAGAATAAAGTAGACATTGCTGTTTAATCCTATTTTTTTATGAGACAATACAATGGATGTTATTACAAAGAACGGCTCTTTTCCTATCTTCTCGGACGTTGTGGTTGATATTTATATAAATTTCTCCATAATTATGGCGTTATATTTAAACTTCTGGATTTTAGTAGCTTATATTACCATTTTGGGTAATTTAGTTTCTAGTAACTAAATAACAATACCAATACTATAATAAACTGTGAATCTTGTGTCTATAATTTTTATTAACTATTTCAAGTCTAACATTGTTGAAATCGTCTCGGAAAATCACACTTTTTTGGGCCTGAACTTTTGCATTAAGCATTATCTGAAGTTATTTTGATTTTGACGATTTTTAAGCGAATGTTTTTGGATATTGGATTGTTAAACATAAAACAGAAGAATCAATTTACAGTCCCATGGCTGTTAGAGCTAGGTGGGACTATTGTGTAACAGTGGAGACTACTTTAACGATGACTTTATTTCGTGAACAAGCTTTACCTACAAATAAGGAGTCACGAAATGGCACGATATAATGTCTTATTTATGTTACTGTCATGGTGAAGGGCGCTTCATCAACCCACGCTGTTTATTTCAATATTGAATTAGCATTGTTAAATTTCAAATAAATAAATATCTTGGGACATCTTACACAAATCAACCTAGTCCCACGGTAAGCTCAATTAAGGCTTGTGTTGTGGGTACCAGGCGACGATATATATAATAGATAGATACGTATAGATACTTAGATACATACACAGCCATGACCAAGGAACAGACATTTGTGATAAATAAATAGACAAAGAATGCCCTCGCCGCGATTCGAACCCGGAACCTCCAGCTTCGTAGGCAGGGTCACTACCAACTAGGCTACAGAGACTGACAAAATAAATAATACCTATTCAAATTAATAATGATCTACTTTTTATAGTATTTTTCACAATCGTGTCGTAACAGAGAGCTTTTTAAATGGAACCTCCTCGGCCCATTTTTAATTTCAATAATTACGTTTCACCCTAACATGATGCACATTCGTGTATTTTATTATTCTTTTTAATATTTCAATAAAAATAGTAAAAGTATCCTCGGTACAACGCCACAAGGGCAAAATATTAGACACTTATAGGTAAGTTTGTATTTCTAAACATAATTTGCATGTCGGATGACGACTGGATACCTGCTTCCGAAACCGTGTTGTACCTACTATCTGTACTTGTATATCTGTGTGTCCTTAGCAAATAAAATATCTTTATCTTTATCTTTATCTTTAAGGTTAGTTAGATTTAATTTATATAATTTTGACTTTAGAACAAGTTTATTGATATTTTTACACTTATTTGGTTTATTTACAATGTATATGTAAGTCAAAGCGTTTGGAGCTACAATTAAATAACTATTTTACATTTATTCTCAGAAGCTGTTATTCGAGACGTTAATAAAGCAATGCTTGTCTCCATACTATGTCAGGTTGTCGACTACGGACACTTTGAGCACGTCCGAAACAAGATGAGTCTCCGAACTAAGGCGTTTGTAACTTGCCCTCTTCTGTCAAGTTACACGAACTATGCTGGTACAACAAATAGCGTTTAGTGCTCCAATTGTGTTCAATTGATGTAATATAATTTTAGAGTTGTGATATTAATAGTGAATAGTATGTAATGGGCTACTTAACGTATGGGACTATTTAATGTACCTATACTTCGTTAATACTTTCTATTGTATACAATAGATAACGTATTTTATTCACAGTCAATCGAATATTTATTTATTTCGGCTTACTAATGTGTGGCCCAAAATTTTATGTATTATTCCCATAGTTTAATTTGGCAGAATCATCATAATGGCCAACTAACTTTACGCAGACGTATCTTCCAACCTAACCTGAGCAAAATGTAATTTGGCAAATATAGGTAGGTAATCATTTAGTAAAACTTGGTATGCCAAGTGAATCATCTTCCATAAGTTGGTTGGGAAGTAAAATTAGGCGCATTAATTTCGGCGCAATAACAGTACCCCATTTATTTAATTTTTTACATAATTGTATAATTTAATTACCTAAAAAGAAAAAAATGCAAATGGTCGCGTCGCTACTATTTGCATTCAATGAAGGTTTTTAACTACTGCTATAATACCAGTACATATTTCTCAAACATTTTACGGCCTGTATCACAATCCACTGATAAACATATTTATTAGATAACATCCTTTTCCCCGGGCATATAAAAAAATATCGATTTTATTGTATTCGTACGAGTACTGACACAAATGTATTTGAAGGGTCCACGGAAAAAAAATGTCCAGTGCTTAAAAAAATCAGAGCGAATTCACACCTTATTCTGATAAAAGTATGGTGATTTTTCCTTCTGTAATTTGAATTAACTAGACATGTTCTTTCCGTGGACCCTTCATTTATGCATTTTGAATTTTATTGTTTCAATAAGAACACTAATGTTTCAAACTTGCACTTATAGTAGAGGTCCAAATGGAAAAAATTGTGCGCTGTGAGTTACAGTTTTGTAATTTTTACCAGAGCTAGAGGGTGTAAAAATAACAATTTTTAGATGTGGAGGGAAAACCAATTCCCCCCCTGAACGAGGGGGGAGGGGGGTGAATGTGCAAACGGAAGGGTTATGTTTAAATTTTTTTCGTCTAATATTTAGGCCTACTATTAATTGTTTGGTATCATTTTCATATAAAACAGACACGGGGAATTCATTTTTGATAATAAACATGAGGATTTTCATATATAAAAAAATAATTATTGGTATAAAGGTAAAATAATCACCGTTTTTATTTTGATTGTTGCGTTATATAAGTATTACCAAATTAATATATGAAAATAAAAAAAATACTACAAGATAGCATATTTATTATAGTTTTTAAAAATATACACTTTTTGGAACTTTCCATGCAAAAATAAGTTGTGAAAAAATTGCACCTGTCGCGTACCTCGAATAAAAAAGGGACGTTGCTTTGACTTATTGTTGACAGTACGTTTCTACTGCGGGAATTTAGCGATTTTGCGTAAACAAAATACTCCATAATGTCTGTTAGGGCAAATTGCATCAACCTGGGTTAACCAAGCAACCCGGTTTAAACGTTTAGTTCACCCGGAATTTGATAATTTATAAATTTCTTATGAAGTAAGTGACTGACCCGGCACTACACAGAGGATATCCCGGACATCAGCCTATGTGATATTAGAATGGCTCTTGAATAGCTCAAACATAACAGAGCGTCTGGGGAAGACGGAATTACAGCTGAGCATCTGAAGCCAGGTGGTAAACCAATCCTTATGGCCCTTCAGAAGTTATTCAACTCCGGAAGGGAGAACGCCTTAGGCATGGAACAGAAGAGTGGTGGTACTGTTCTTGAAAAAAGATGACAACGCCTTATTGAAGAACTACCGATCCATCTCACTTCCGAGCCATATTTATAAGATGTTTTCAAGAGTCATTACGAATCGTCTTGCACGCAGGCTTGATGACTTCCAACCTGCCGAACAAGCCGGTTTCCGAATTGACGTTTCGTAAATGTTATACAGAAGACCGAGGAATAGGTATAACCTGCCCCTCTGTTTAGCGTTTAGCGTTTGTGGACTACGATAAGGGGGGTTTCCATGACGTACTAATGCGGTTTAATTTAGGTCGAGAGAAAGGGACAACGCTATACGAGTCGTGTATCACTGTCCCTTTCCCAGAACCTAAACTGGATTGCATTAGTACTTCATGGTAACCCCCAAGGCCTTCGATTTGATCGAAACTCTGGGCAGTACTACAATCTCTTTAACGGTACCAAGTAGACTACCGCTATGTCGAAATGTTGAGGTGTTTGTACGAAAGTGCCACTATGTCAATCCGACTCCAAGACCAGAGCTTGAAGCATATTATACTGCAGCGGGGAGTCAGGCAAGGAGGTGTCATCTCCCCTAATCTGTTTACCGCTGCACTAGAAGATGTCTTTAAGACTGTACTGGAGAAGGTGAGTATCAACATAAACAGCGAGTACCTCACCTTCGATTCGCTGATGATACGGTGGTCTTGGCTGAGACCTTGGAAAATTTCAGTACGATGCTCGCTGACCTCAGTAGCGCCTTCGAGCGAGTTCGTCTTAGGATGAACATGGATAAGACGAAAACTCCCGTTACAATCTGAGACTAAACTCGAAGGTGTAGACGACTATAATATACCTAGGACAAACTACCCAGTTAGGTAGGTCCAACTTTGAGTAAGATGTCAATCATCGAATCCGACTAGGTTGGGCAGCGTTTGGGAAACTACGACACATCTTTTCGTCCAATATTCCGCAGTTCTTGAAGACAAAAGTACTTGATCAGTGTGGCAACACACACTGATCAAAGATTTAAAAGAGTGATGACATACGTTACTGAAACGTTGTGGCTTAGAATGGGCCTCATAAGAAAGCTTAAAGTCGACCACAGGGCAATGTAGAGGGCTATGGTGGGAGTCTCTCTGCGAGGTCGTATTAGAAATGAGACGATCCGCAGCAGAACCAAAGTATAGCTCCATAGCTCTCCGAATCACTACCTAAACTAAAGTGGCAGTGGGCGGCGCACATTGCACGTAGAACCGATGACCAATGCGGCGGCCTCGCAGATGGAAGGCACAGCGTGGGTAGGCCCCCCACAAGGTGGACAGTGAAGGTCTCAGGAGTCCGCTGGATGCGAGTGGCGCAGGACCGGTCATTGTGGCAATCTTTGGGGGAGGCCTATGTTCAGCAGTGGACGTCTTTCGGCTGATATGGTAATAATGATGATTTATGAAGTAAACGTTTAACAATTGATTGTCAAATCCCATATGATATAAACTTTTAACGTGGGTGAACTGGGTTAGTTGTTTAGTCCATTGAAAATTACCTTTATCGTCTTTGGTAATGAGATCACTACCTAATAACACTTGTAAAAATGATTACTCATTCCGATTCATATTATCAGATACTATATATATCATATGTACATGTGATCAGATAGACCAGATATATAATATACACGCGGTAAACAATAATCAATAAAATCTAAAAATAGAATCTGAACAAATAAAATTCTTAATAATCATAGGTTATTTAAAAAAAGACGATCAGAAAATATTCAGTTTACTTTCATATCAATTGTAATATAAACAATAATATGTAAGTACAAAAATATGTATAATCTATGAGCAGTTGCCGGCACAAAAGTCTCTTTTTTAAGGTTACGCGGAGGTTTTTGTTGGAGGTATGCGTCAGGTAAAATTTTTTTTCAGTGAATTTTTGTATGAAAGACTACAAAATGTGTCTTTTTTTAAAATCTGCAATAAATGTGCTATCTTACACTATTTTTTTTATTGGATAAGTTTGTTTTTTAATACTTATATGACGCTTAAATTAAAATAAAAACGGTAACTTTTTTACTTTTACTCCAAAAAATCTACATTTTTATATGAAATTGCTCATGTTTATGATAAAAAATGGATTTTCCAGGTCCGTTTTACACGAAAATGATACCAAACAACGCATAATAGACCTTATTAATTAGTAAAAAAATATTAAACGCAACCCTTCCGCATACACATTCACCCCCCTCCCCCCGCGCTCAGGGGGGGAATTGGTTTTCCCTCCACATCTAAAAACAACTATTTTGAGACCCTCTAGCTCCGGTAAAAATTACAAAACTGTAACTCGCAGCGCACAATTTTTCTCAACTTTGTATGGACCGTGACCCTTACTATTAAACAAAGTTGCACTTAACAATAGTTAAAATACTCGGACATAAGGTTTTCGTAATTGTGAAAGAGCCACACTTGACGCGTTGTAATTTCCCATTGCGTAAGCTCAGACCAATATAGGGTAGAGTGTGTACCTAAGAGCATATTTTAAATAATTAAAGGGCACCCTACGTAAACACGCATTCCTGGGGCAAAGGCGATGACAACGTCTTAAAATACGGCCGCCCTTTCTTGACATGAGCTGACCTCAACCCCCGCCCCAAGGTTCATTATAATTAATAAATGACCCCCACTTGGTCCGGGCGAGGTATGTGCGTCTAATTAATAACAAACTGCGGCAGTTTTCTAATGTGCTGTGAAACTTCAGCAATTGAAGACTTTTGAAGTAAACTGTAGTAATTCAGTAATGTACTTGAATACTCAAAAATATTTTCTTTTTAGGTATTCACAATAATATTTACTCGTTTATAGTAATTAATTATTTTAAAGGCAAAACTGAAGCGGCAATTTCACTTGGTCGTTCGCCGCATGCAGTCGACGAATCCAAGTACGGAGTCGCCAGGGAGCCGACATTCTTTGCATGCGGAAAACGACCTAGTGTAGCCAAATAAAGCCAAACAAATTCGGTGGGTTTTCAAATTAAACTGTAACCTCACCTGCTTCAAAAGAAACCACGAGAGTAGGTACATAATCAACTGTCAAACTTAAAAAGGCTAATTGGTAATTTACAAAATTTAACCGTATGAAATCTCCTGCATTTATTTGTGATGCACATTTCTAATTTGATAATATGAATCCGATACCACAGACCTTTAAGCATTTTAAATTACTTCGCCTATTCAAGTAAAACACGGCGATGATAATCACCGTTATCGCAGGACTCGACCAGACTCCACGCACCGGCATCCATTAATTACTTAAATTTAATTCATACGAGGCCGCCACTATTTACATTCAAAAACGGGCCCCACCCGCATGGAGAACCCTTGCCGGCAAACTTGGCTACCCTAAGATGCTAACTCCTAAGTAGACTTTCTTTGATAGTGCGCTCCGCTGACTTTGAATAAAGGCCACTGGGTCGATAAGTTCTGATCTGTAATTTTATAGCTTTGAAGCCGCCCCTAGATTTGCACGCTGAATTGTGGCCTATTGAACTTTCTTGGCTTTGTTTTGTAAAGAAACCGCAAGCGTCTCGAGACAAAGGTATAAACCATTAACGTTGAATTAATAAGTCCATCCGATGGACGAAATAGGGTAAAAGTAACGGGCAGTAAAAGGGTCAAGTTCTTTCAAAAAGTCAGCCTTTTGCGAAGACTGCGTCGGCATTTCAGCGGGAAGTTTCTAAGACGCGATAATAAATCTAATGAGCAAGTACAAAGATCAGACCCAGGGAGGAGGATTAGCCTTTATCTCGGTGCACGTAAAGCGGTGATACTTATATGAGTGCCCCTTTTATTGCATTATACGGGGGAAGGGTTACTCTCGGCGGCCCAACGTCTCAGGACTACGGGAAGAATTTATAAATAAGTTAAGCGAGGGCCCGCCTTATTCTTCGCCTACTTTGTTTATCATATTTAAATTATTAGAGTCAGATGTGGAACGTGTACCTAATTGCTGTACTTTGTTAAGATAATGTACCTTTGGCGCGGCTCCACTTTTGTTTTCTTGTTTTGGAGCGATATAAATTCACAGGAGGACGCCGGTAACGCCCAACTTTCGTGTTCTGTTTTTGTGCGGACGTTCCTTTTGGAGGGAAATAAAATTTGTTATGCAGCCGTTTGGAGGCTGAAGGTGCCTCAAGACAATAACACAAGTTCTCGTAACTCTGCGACAATCCTAAAACTTGAGGATTTTCAGAGTGCGGTATATCATTGCTGAATAAACCTGACCTAAACGTTCTTATCTTTGTCGTATAATGTATCATAATAAAAACATAATATAAGTCGAATCGTTACACAACGTTTAAGATTTATTCAAGAAAACAGCGCGTTGTTCATAGATTAACATTATTTCTTCCATAAATCACGTTTAAGTGTTATTTCATTTCCTAAGCAACCCTCGCATGCGGCACACGCGTCGAACGAATAAGTAATTGAAATTTGAGACCAACTTTTGATTTTACGGAATAATTTCACCCCACTCCTTTTGAAATTATTATGAATTTCCCTTCCTTGCGGGACAGGCACGTCTTGAATAAATGGCTTACCTTTCATACGGCGGGAACAGCGGAACTGTTAGCGAGCTTGACATTTATATTTACATAAGAAAATATATTCTGCTTGATTTACTATCAGGCAATCAGTTTTGTTGTTTGTTGTTTATTTACAATTCGTGACTGAGTCTCAGAAAAAGCAAACTTTAAACACTGAAGCATTTCAAAATAAATATAGAAATCTAGGAAAGAAAATAACTGATTACTTATTAGAAATTATTCTGACGATTGAATCCCTAACTGTCCCTAAGCTTATGGTCATATAAAAAATATCCTGGTAAGTTTTCATTGAGCACATCAATAGGCATATTTTCGTGAAAACATGCGATGTGTAATACAATTTAAGTACCTTCAAATATAAGACCTGTCCTATTTAGATACAAACTTGTCACTTTAGCCTCTAGGCTTTGCCAAGCATAATGTTTCTGAAGATAATATTATTGGAGCTAGTCACGTCAACCCTTATACTTGTAACCCTACGTTTACAATGAAGCAACACTTTTTATTGAGTAATATTATCGTTCAAGAAAGCATGGCAAGGCAAAATGGCAAGGTTACGTTTTACAGGATTTAATCTGTGGTAGAAGGATAATTGTAGCAAAGCACATGCTATGAGTAGCAACAATCCAAAGCATAGTTAAAGCAAACGTACGTGTGATTAAAACACATAAACATCTACAAAACCATTACAAGCCCGGAACACTAACACTGTGTAGAAAGTATTATTGGCTAAAAATCATAGATTTTCCGGAGTGATATTTCTAACACATTATTACAACAACGCATTTAAAAAGACATTTAGCTTCGCCGAAACGGTGCCTACAACAAATCTGTTTCCTTAACAGGATAATGAAACATTTTAGAAGATTTAATCTGTGGTAGAGTTAAAGGGATAATAATAGCAAAGCACGTGCTTGCGACAATCCAAAACGTCGTTAAGGAAGCGCACCGTATTTCAAAGCACCAGGTAACGGTTAAGATCACAGACGTTCCCAGCATCCTTTATTCGGCGATTAAAACTCGCTACAAGCAGCAAGATGTCTACAAGACCAATAAACAAGCCTGGAACGCGGCGCGAACGCCCGAAGTTTCGAGCGCGCCTAGAGTGCAGAGGACCAGTAATGAGGGTTGGAAATTTCGGCACATTGCGGCCCAAACCGCACGCGGCATCTTGGCTTATTATTAATTCCGTAAGACGTGGCCCCGATGTCCAAGACGTGCTGAGATTTGAGACAAAAGTCGAAGGGACGCCCCCCTAGGCACGTACGATGCAAGGAGGATTTACAGGTGGTTTTAATAACGCTCGCCACTAATGTCGCGAGATGAATACTTAATGGATGGATCATCGGGATTCTGGAGTCAACTTTGGTTAATGAATGCGTGATGGCGTCTTCGCTATGTAAATATAAATTGTCTACGGCAAGCTGCTGCATACTTTTAATTTTAGAAAAAAAAATAGAAACAGAATAAACAGACGCGTGATTCTGATTAGGTAAATTTTATTATGTTATTCAGGGTGGTATCTGGGTCACGAAGCAGGAGTGAACAGGGTAGGTACTAGGGACGGTCACGCTAAGCAACTTTCGCTAAGAAGAAAACCAAGAAATCGCTACAAAAACTGAATTTTTAATACAAATTGCTTAAGTGATATTGTTGTGTGTTATGACATTTAGTAGGGGTAAGTTTTTTTTTGCGATTTCAGAGTTGTCTCCTTAAGCTACGTTCACACGGCGTAATTTTTCCCGTTTATCGTCTACGAGATTTTAACGAACTACGATAGTAGTGGCAGAAAAGTTTGTATGGCAACTCTGAAAGTCGATCACAAGGCGTCTATACGAGAAAATCTCGTATTCGAGTTTTTTTTTACCGTATAGGTACTGTAGGGTCTTGGCACCAAGAACGCGAGATTCTTGGAACGATTTTATCGAACGCGATGCTCAGTGGCGCTTGTGTTTACGTTAGTTCGTTCACACGGGCAAACTGATTTCTCGTATACGAGACGCGGGCGGGATAGGCAGCTGAGGAGACAGCATACGTGAAAAAACCGAGTGGATCGTGTGAATGGCCGT